>VZRL01004627.1:1394532-1447773 GCA_013397895.1 Origma solitaria
GGGGTGGGGGTGTGGGGAAACTACTTAAAAATTAATAAAGAAAAAAATCACAAGTAAGAACATTTTCACATCAAGAAATCTGCTCAGTGCATCCAGAAAACATCTCCGTAAAGAGAACCAAAGCATCTCACGCAAAGACAAAAGCTTCACACGGATTTGGTTTATTTTACTGCCTGTGAAATCTGGTTGGGTTTAAAAGGCTCTCTCAGTACAAAAAGAATTTCAAACTTTAAGGTTCAAATTATATTGTCTTTAATAAAATTCCAGCATCATATCTGTATGGCAGATTTATTCTCTTCCTACCCAACCAACATGCTGGAAATGCACAGTACCTTTCTCTTGTCCACAGGTTTCTGAGGCAGTTGTGTTTGATTTTAATTTAAAGAAGTGAAGACTGAGCAGCAGCAGCAACTGTCACGAGCTGTGTTTGTTCTGGGACTTTCCACAGCACGTCTTCTAGTCCTATTGGCACGTTCTCTTTCTCATCAGCAAGGAGGGCTTCCTGAGCAATATTAGTGACATCATCTGTTGAACAAAAGAAAAGAGATTTAATACAAAGGAGATTTGATTAACACCTTTGATGGTAGCAATGCAATGGAAATATATTTACACAGGGAAACAAAATGCAGCAGAATAAGGTATCACACAAATTTGCAAGTGTGGCATCTTCTTTCTATAAAGAATACAAATGCAATGGTGCCATTTGCTCGATCGTCCTCAGTGAAAGCAGGGGGGAAGCTGCTAAGCTCCTTGGCAATTAGACAAGGTCAATCCAGACTGCAAACTCTGCCTAGCTAACACTAAATTTGTCTTGCATTTCAACACAAGTTACTGGGGTTTGGGATAGAGGCCTAAATTGTCCCGGCGGCCACCTATAAATTGTCACATAGACACTGGCCACTGCCGTGAATCTTTATTAATACCAAAAATATACCTACATAAGGAAGTTATCATGTGTCATATTGAAAGGACAACAAGACTGAATTTTAGAAAACCTGAATTCTGTTCTTGAAGGTGATTATCACAATTTCCTCCCTGAAAAAAACACATCAAAAGACAATGGACAGAGCCTAGATATTGTCTTACTTCATATTTCTTTATAAGATTTGAAGGTATTTTTAACACAAGGGGAAACAACAGAAGCATTCAAATTATTGTTGATGTTCACTGCATGTTAATTTGGATTGATATTTCTCATGCACAGAAAAATTTACAGAAATAAAATTATCATTATGGAGTTATCTTTATGGAAAATAACACTCTGAAAGTTTAATGACTGTAAGAAATTCAAGTTCCTTAATGAGTATCATCTACCTCAGTTTTCCTAGAGTCTCTAAACACCTTTAACTTCACCTTATTTACACTGCGGAGTGCAAAAAAGAGAGTAAAGTTTCCTCAGCACTAAATCTTCTCATGGTATACCCTTTGTGTTAGAGACTGAGGACAAATGAATTGAAGAAGGCAAACATATTTCAGCAATGTCTTAAGCAGACATGGCCATATGGGGGTCTCCAAAGCAGAGGGTTGGCAGACACAACACAGAACAGGTCAAACTCTCTGCCTTTTGGGCAAGAGAGCTGGAAGCCAGACAGAATAGCCTGTAAGAATTGCACTGAAACATGATGGATATAATTCCTATCACGTGCAATGTTCAAATCTTCACCAAAAACTGTATTTCACATAAAATACAACAGGATTGCATCTGACAATACCAGTCCAAAAAACAGAATTTCCAAACCATTTCTCTTGCTGGGAAATACTGCATTTCTCTCTAGGGGTTTGTTTAAGGTGACACAGTGGATTCTGTTGTTAGTGGCTTAAAACCTAAATCCTCAGGGAATTTACTAGCTTATTTGTTCAATAAAGACAGGCATCTACGTACTATTTAATGGAGAAAGGAAATCTGCATGCTCATTTCCTTAGGGCCAAATTCACTGCTGTGAGAGAATACTTTTGAAAAGGATGAAAGTACAGCGAGGGCCAGATCATGGCAGAAGATCAAAGTGCTGAAACAGCTTAGTCGGCATATTTAAGTAGCACAAAACACTGGAAAAGAGGAATTCAATTTATTTATATAGTAACAAACCTCCTCAGGCCAAACGCCTCTTTTTTATGACGTCAGATATGTCTCACTTCACCTTATCTTCATAATTCTTTTTGAGTTGCCCTATTCTTATTCCAATATTGTTATTACACACAAAACATTTTGCTGCTTCTTATGGCCTCCAGTTAGCAGTCTGAATACATTTGAATAAAAGGGAAAGAGAAGGCTTCCCCATATTAACATGCAATATAGAAGCAGCTAAGACAAAGCAAGAATTTACTTGTAAAAGGCTAGAAAAGACAGGCCAATAAGATGGTAACAAAACAGACCAATACCCACAAGACTCAAAAGGCAAAAAAAGACAGAAAACCACAAGTCCAAACTCAAAAGTTATCTGGGTAATTTGTCTACATTAAAAAAGGTACTCGTATTTTAGCATCTCTACTAATTCTGCAATATGAATTCTTCTAACAGGTAAATTATTAGATCCTAAAAATCTTATAATTAGGATAAGTAGTTTTATTTAAATTCTCTAGTAAATTTGGAAATAAAAAAATACCTTATTAATATTTTTGGCCAGCTGACCTCACTATGTAAGTGTTTTCAAAAATTTTGAGAGAAGAATGAAACAGAGATCTAGAACCTGCAAAAGTTACAGCAATAGGAGCATATAAAAAGAAGTATTATAGAGATGTGACTATCTACTTTTGAAAGTGGATGTTTCAGTAGCATAGCATACCAGTGAGATTAAAAAGGGAGATTAATTGGCAATGTCTTGCAAAAACTGGGGCAAATTTGAAACATTTAATTACGCCTGTCACTACAAGTTGTTAGAGTGCTATTCACAACGAATTACAAGCAACCACTGGAAAACTACAACCTTATAATCCTTCAGTAATCTTCCTACAGCTTCTTAAAAGATACGGTAATACAAAAATAACTTAAAATAATTGGATACTTAATTTCTCATTTCCAGTAACTGCTAAGCTAAATCTATTTCTAAGGGTGGAGAGGAAGGATAAAGAGTGGAAGCTATTACTGTGGAAATGAATCTGTTAATCTACAAACAAACAGAGCATAAACTACAGCTGTTCAAACTCATTCAGAATTCAGAATATACCACACACACACCAAAAGCCTGTCAAAGAAGCAAAACTATTACAGAAATAATTTGACAGATGAGCTGATGTTTGATACATTACTAATTTCACTCAGCACAAAGAAGTCACAAACAGGTTCATATCCTGTAGTTATGGCAGTACATGCTAAATAAAGAAAGTTGATTCAGTTATGTTCTCTATTATATAACGGCTCTCTAGACAAAATACAGTGTTATAAAAATGAAGGGTTTTTTCTGTTTACATGGCAATGACTTGCAACATTTGTCAACATTTCCCAAATAGTTAGGAAAGGCTGGAAAGTATCCAAGATTGTTTTTTCAGGCTTTTTAATCTCAAACTGTAATACATAGAATCTTTGGTGAAAGTTCTGTTTCTCACACTTTTACTTCATCATGTCAGGTAGCATCACATCTTGAGAGCAAGTTTAAAGGTAAGAGAGTAAACACTGATGCCAGCGTCCATCCTTTCCTTGAGAGTCCCAAAAAAGGCAAAGCACTCAGGTTCTCAGAGATTTTAGCCAGCTCTGTTCACATGGGACATCTCAGTCCATTTTAACTCTTAAACAGAGTACATTATTTACAGAAGGTTTAAAAAATAACTGCTAAGGTGGATAGATATTTTAGATTTCTTCTTGGAAAGCAGAACAGCTGTGGACAATTCCTCTGACAGCTGGGGTAATGTTGTGTACAGTCTGCATATGCAGGGTCTGTGGACTATAAGGGGTGGGGTGGGGATCTCAAAAGAACACTTTTTTCTGTAGAAGAGTGGTACTAAACCTTCCTTCTGTCCTACACACCTCAAATAGGAACAGACAGGGTCACTATTCCCAAAGCAGAAAAAAATGAGATAAAGAGCAATCACATCCTTGGAATATGGCAACAGAAAAGCAGTTTTCCTCAATGTTTTGGAAGCCCTCCTCACGTCTTTCTAAAGCTGATTCACGTTTTGAAGACTTTTTGAAAACAAGGCTTTTTGGTTTTAAAATGACTAAGCATAAAACGAGACTGACCCAAATAAAAGGCAATTTCTTGGGAAAACAGTGTTGAACACATCTGTGAGTTCTCTGCAGTAGCTGCTAGCGATTTCAGTTGGCAAATGCTTTGTAATGGGAATATGTACATTATCAACTGGCTTTTTGTCAGAAGTTATTCTAATCGACAGCTAGAGGAGAGAGGGAAGGGGTTCTTTTGTACAACCAAATGTTCAAGGATTAAAAAAGCACGTTTCTTTCAAAAAACCTATGACATTTTATTAAGGTGCCTTGTATTCTACTCCAAAGCTTTCTATCCATAATGGATTACTATTATTATTATTGTTAACTATTAATATTATATAATATATAATATGTTAATAAATATTAATAATTATATAATTATTATTAATAATAATAATAACTTCTCAGTAAGAGTTTTATTTCTCAGGCATACAAAATATGTGCAAGGAGACTGCATCTTCCCATTCTTGTCCCTGCTCTTTGATTTCTAAGACTGTGATACTTATTTTGGTACCAGATTCCCTGGGATTTCCAACACAGCAAAGACTTTATTCATACATAAATAACTGTGGCACAGATGCAGCCCTTCAGGAATGAGAGTTAACATTTAGACAGCCAGAACATGTCAGCAACAGACATTTTTGCCCAATATACACCACTTGCCCTCTCCTTTACCCATTCAATCTCTGCCTAATGCACAGTATTACAACCAGAAATGTGCTGCCTTCTGCTGTGGCTGCACCAAAAGCAGCTTGGGAGGAAAAAAAAAAGAAGGGGGAAAAAAAGTAGAAGAAGAAAAAAAAGAGGTATATATAGCAATCCCCAGAGACAATCCATACGAAGGTTTCAATGTGAATGCGTGATGGCCCAAGGAAGAAATAGCATAGACTGTGCCACAGAGTCATCCCCTTTCAACACAAAGAATTATCAGCAGGCAAATACTGTGGCATGACCTTTGTAGACCACACGGTATATTCTGAGCAACATACTCTTGGTAGAATGTGCAACCACCATCTCCATTCTTTACACAGTGAATAAACTAAAAGAGCATGAAAGGACTTCAGAAACTTTCTCTTACTTTTTATTTTTAATATCAACTTCGGAATTGATACAGCAGAAATCAAAGACATGATAAGCAGCAAGTTCTTGCCTACAAACATTTTTTCATGACTAACAGGAATACTGATGAAAACTTTCCTGATATGTTTTAATCTCTTGTTTTTATTGCAAAATACCTCTTTGGTGGACAAAACACAGAACTTTTATTTGGATATTAGAAGCATTGACAAATATAAAAGTAGTTGTTCAATTGCCTGCCTCCTTTATGTTACAGCTTTCTGTTTTGGCATTCCAATAATAAGGAACCCTTTGGGATCATTTGAACTTCTGTCAGCAATGGTGGACTACCAAAATTAGGTCAACAATTCAAATTTGTTTCCATGTTGTTCTTTTTGCGTTGCTGCAGATTACCATGCCACAATTCCCAGATGGAGGGCCGACCAATGACTGAAACAGTGCTTCCAGAGGAATTGGTATCATTCCTGTCACCTTGCTGTTTTAATTGGATTGTCAATGCAAAGAAAAATCTTCCCATTCTTTCTCTTTTTCTCTGAAGTAAGAGGCAATAGGCATTCTTGAGCGCGTGTTTGAGAAGACTGTGAGTGTGACTTGCTTGTACAGTGGATTTAAAACCATAAAATACATTTGGAAAGTAGATTAATTACAGTGTTTACGAAATTTTACGTGATTAATATGGTGTGCAAACCTCAGGACAGGGTTGCCTTTGCATGCAAAATTAGGCAAATCTATACTCTCTATGTTACACAGAGCTTATGTTTAATAGTTACACAAAAAGTTTCTCAATAATTAAGATGACTGGGATGCAGTAGTAATTGGGTGGGGGAAAGCTATCAATGTGGAATTATGTCCTTTAAGCCTACCCATAATTACCTAATAAAGTCATGAATGACATTTTGTATTCATTAAATATCAAGCACACTAAAGCTTTTAAAAAACAGATGCAATGGGTTTTCAGCGAGCATGGCCAGAGACTACACAGCTTCACTAACACTGAGAACCAGTCTTTTTACAGATTTTTTTAGAAAGCAAAAGCAATCAGGCAACATAAAATGCTTTCCCCTACACAGATTTCCTTGCTGAAGGCTTAGAGTGGTGACACTTCTCAGCCTGTTTACAAATGTTTGTGAGCTCTTTTTGTTCCTGAGTCTCTCAAAGGAGCCAAACTACTACCTGGAGGCTCTCCCCTCCAAGACCCTTTCTCTCACACAAAATAAGCTTCTAAATAGGTTTCATAGAGAAAAGAGGTCTTAGGCTACACAGACCTTACAAAGTATACTATTCCTTTACATTAACATTAATTTTTATGTTAACATAGGATTTATATAAGTGCAAGGAATGGGAATACCAAAGTTTTATATAATCATCCATACTGCATTATCTTACAAAGTATAAAATCGGGGGGTCAAACACTTCAGTGTTGAGCAGTGTTGAGTGCATTAAGAAACTTGCAGGAATATTCTTTTCTTTATACAGTCTTAAACACCAGTGAGTTTTAGGAACCTTTAAGAACAAAATAATGCTCTTCAACACACTCTCTTTAGTCTTTTCTGCCTGATGAACAGATCCAGACAGCTTCCAGCCATGCACAGCCCTCAAAAACAGCTCTATGTAACCCTCATCCCTTGGCTTGATGCCTCTTGCTCTGTCTGCCTGTGCTACACCAGCAGGGAGTGCAGCTCTATAGGCTCCCCACTGGAATGGGACAGGAATTTAGAGAGATGAAACATTTATCAGTACTGGCAATCCTTCACTTCCAGATCAGTTTCAAGCTGCTGAGTACCAATTTTTGTCCCCAGGACTTACCCAGCAAGCAAAGTTATTTTGTCTTGCTCTTATACAGCTTACTCACAGACACAGGCTGGCACAATGAAGGATTAAAGAACCATTTTTCTTCCCTCCTCCCACACACAGTGTCCAGTGCCGCCTTATCAAAGTGATTTAAGACCACCAACTCACTCTCTTCTTCAACATTTCAAATACTAGAGATTTTTCAGTTTTAAAGCGTGAACAAGGATCCTTCATACATCTGTCACTGGTAAAACAATTACATGTATTTGCATGCCCAAAGTCCTTCACACAATGGAAAAGCAAAGGTTTCACCTTCCAAAAAGAACTGTTTTTTCAGTGGTGCTTCACAGGGCCTAGTATTTATAAAATGTAAGTCTAATGCAAGACTTACTAGGCTATTCAGGCCTTTTAGCTTCTCTCACATATGGCTTGTTTATTTGCTGTATTGCCTCAGCAGTTCATGCAGTATATAAATATGTATGACATTCATTTTACATTTATATAAGTACCAGCAAATACATAAAACAGCCCCATAAAGAAACAACTGGATCCCTAAATCTGAACAACCTCAAGTCAGTTTCCTGTACCTTAACTGAAAGCCCTTTTCACAAATGCTATTCACTTATTGAGCTTCACTTTCACATGATTAATTAAAAAGTAACATATTTTCACATTAGCATTTGCCATGAGTTTGAAAATTGCCAAATGTGACCATTGCTACAAGTAATAGTGTTCGCTTTTAATTTCCTTGTGTACTTTAAGAAATCTGCACTGCCTCCTAATAGTGATACACATGGCATATGTTCTGTTTTTCAGAGGTTTTGATAAACTAGTCGCAAAACTCTTCTTGCAGCTCTATGGCAGTCCTCATTATAAGCCAGAACCTTAAAGCCACCAGAAATCTTAAAATATGTTTTTCAATAAGGGAAGATTTGAAATTAGTACATTTACAGTTTCAACCCAAATGAAAGCCAAGTGCTATGCCAAGGACCTGGGATTTGGTATTGTGTGAAGAACTGGAAAAATATAAGCTTTTGCTTTACAGTGTTACAAAGATTTTATAGGACCACTCAGCCTTCCTTTAATTTTTTCCACTCTAGACAAACTCCTGGCTTTAGGGGCTGCTCTGTTTACAAACACTTGTAACTCAATACTTTTTGGGAAGTTTGTTCAAAAAAAGGCAGAGAAGTATATAAACAGATCAAATAGCTGTAAATCTAAAATATATTCTGTCTGAACAGCATAAAATTATCTGTCAGGAGTGGGGAGATGTCAAAGACCCATTACAGAGATAGTCCATCATAATGTTACTATCTATTTCTATATGTATATTCCTAAGAACAGACATGTACGCATACAAAAAGCCACGTTAAAAGTTAAAAATAACATTAAGCTGGGAGAAATTTAATTTTTAAATTTCAGCACCAATTTTTCTATTACTCTTTTTTGCTTTTTAAAATAGAGCCCTCTTAATTTTGAATCAGCGTTGCAGGACATACACTCTGAAATCCAGGAGGCCACAGATAAGGTCATTTGACACCACGTTTTCGTACAAATTATCAACCCTCCATCCCAGTTCTCTCCACGCTCTCCCTTTTTATTATCGACACACGCTGCCTATCGCAAGATTAGTAAGGCAAGAAGCAAAACCCGTCCTTCCCACGGACTCTGCGGTTTCACTGAACTCCTCACCAAGGATAACTGCGCAGGTCAGCGCAGCGCTGCTCCTCTGCAGGCAGTGCACTCCAAGGGAAGAGGTTGGCACAAGGTCACTCCGTGACTCAGCAGCAAACTCTGCGAAGGGCTCGAGGCAGCCCAGGCTTGTGCTCCATGTTAGGGTGGCTCTGCTAAGGCACAAACCGAGCAACCTCAGTGACCCCAGCTTTGGAGCCTATTAGGAGTAAATGCTTCAGTTCTAACAGCAAATTACAAATACCTACGTTTTCTCTATGGAGCACATGGCTGCTGCACGCACAATAAAGATTTCAGAATGATCAGAAAAATTACACGAGCCTGTACATCTGCAAATTCCGTGCTTCTCAGTGCTCTCTCGCAGATTTTGACAAAGACTTAACATTTAATAAGTATCAGAATCCGGATAGCCTATTATTCCACCTACTCATAAATGGGATATTTTTCTGTTCAGAGACAGCATGTTAAAGTGATTCGCAGGAGGAGATGGTAAAAGTTTCCTTCTCCCAGAAACCTCAGCAAGTTCAATTAAACAATGACAAGCGTAACAGCGTGAAACAGGCACTGTTTGATACAAAGACATCACTATCTTTCAGTAAAAGACCTCATGCTAGTTTTACATGAACAAAGAGCTGCTTCCAATTAAAATCATAGTTGTGGGGGATGGGAGGAAAAAAAACCAACCCAAATGCTCTCCATGTAGTTGCCTTTATGGAAGCATTACCCAGCGATGAAGTGACATCTCTCTCCAGCCATTTCGCCAAGAGCACTGTAAGGGAGTGCCGCAGTGATGCTGTGATGTGTATGCACGATGGCTGCTAAATTCTAGTTCTCTGTTAATTCCAGTCCAGTTATTTACCCAACTGAATTCCTCAGAGGTCTCTACTGTGAGGATTTCATGCCTGATAATGGCACACTTCACAACATACATAATTTTACAGCTGTTACTGAAAATGCATTTTCCAGTCAAGAAATATTTAGCTATTCAGAGATGCAAAGACATAGAGTCATTTCTTAAAATAGGCAACCAATATATGTTTATAAGTGCAATTTATTTACCATAGATTTTTCAGTCCCTAAGACTGAACACTACCTGTCCGAGTTACTCCTATGCACGGAAAGAGCAAAGGCTTTTGACATTCTCGGTTCTTCAATATATTTAATTCCTCACTAGCAGCACCAAAGCCACACCTCACATGTATAAAGCCCAAGACTATTGATACCAAAAATGCAAACTCAATATATGTTTCTTTTAATATATTAGATTATATTCTTCCTCTGCTCCATCTTCTCTCCTATTTTTCCATTCTACAGAGAATGAACTCTCTTTTTCCTATTGGAGACTATAACTCACCACTTCTTCCTATCCTCCTCATCCCACTAATATCTTTTATGCACCATAAGTACTAAGCATGTTTTCTTCTAGAGATGTTCTGGTTGACATATATCTAATTAAGGTCAGAACAGGTCTTCTTAGCTCAGTATAAGCAGGTCTTTGAAGGTGGCCTCTTGTGTTTCAGACCTGATTAAAGGCTGCGTACCCAAGACCTTGTCTAAACCTTCCACTGACATCAGGTGGATTTAACAAAGGCTAGGTGAGTGCCCCTGCCTGCAGACATCGCCTTGCCAGTATAAAGAGTCACTGACCTTCCTTGAGGAGTAAACATCTACAGTCAGAATTGGGAAAAACACATTGGAGAGATTTTGGTCATTAACGAACAGAAAGAATGTTCAAAATCCACTGAGCAGCATTTTGACAGAGCTTTGCCTTCACTGTTACATCACCAAATTCTGCTTCTAGCCTCCCCAGCAAGAGCTGAAAATACCAGCTGTGAAAAGCTGAGTGTCCTAAAAATATGGCTGCCTTGGCCTTCTCAAGATACATTAGAGAAACTAATCCTGTTCCGCTAAATAAATTAAAAGTAGAAACGCACCTCCCAAAGCCTGGTGTCTGAAATCCTTTTTCCTTCCTCTCCTCACACATTCTTCTCCTATATATACATACAAATTCACATACACACAGTAACACATACGCTGTACACCAAAGCAGGATGCTGTTACTAAATGACGTAGCCAGAAATGACGACAGATTTGGCAGGAAAAGTTCATTTCTGGGATAAATAACACCCTGGTCTGAGCCTCAGAGCCAGCAACCTCACCAAAGCACTGTGCTAGTGTTCACCCAGATCAGGAAGAACTTGTGCTGGAATGTGCAATATCCCAGTGAAACATCCACGTTCCACAGCGGTGGCATGGGGAGGGAGCAGCCGAGGGGCTTGGGGCACACAAGACAAACCCTGCTAGGGTGTGATGCCTTCAAGTATTTCTAGTTTTTTACTCTTCAAGTATCTGTAACTTGCTGTAGTTCTGTGATTCTTACAAAGTGCTAAAATAATCTGTTCCCAGCACCTTTGGCCAAACAAGGCTTTCTGAATACAGATTCAAGGACATTCGTTGCCCTAGGGCCCGAAAATATGTAAACAACTGTGAGATGGGGGAGCAGGCCTGGGGAGGTGAACATCATCACCTAAGGGTGCGATTGGAGAATTAAGGGCCAATATGTTAATGGGACAGAACTCATAAAAGGTGAAGAGCTCGTGACCCAGCATCCATTTTGGGTGTCGTCCGAACAGGGGACTTTGCTTGCCAGAATGTACCTTCAAGGCCTCTGCAGGCCTTGAATAAATTGTCTGCTTTTATACCCCTAATTTGTCTTGGCCTCTGTTTCAGGTAGCCTGCTTTTAGGCAACAGGTGGGGTTCCTTCATTTGTGACACTTCCTGCAGCACTTCAGAGATCTGTTCACACAATGGTGCAGAGCACCCACCTTTCAAGAACATGAGTATGGAGACCAGAAACCAACACAAACCTGTTCTAACTCTCCCTCAAGGGAGTTCTCATTGTTGTGACATATGCTGAGCTTAAAATCCTTGCTGCGCTGGCTGCACTAACATAGCTCAGCTTATTTTACTTTGCCAGCTCATGGAGTTCAAACTCAGCATCCCTAACTGCAGCCCAGAGCTGTTCTGTCATTTCCACACCTGTGCAGAGTGAACTCCCTTTTTTTTTTTTTGCTGGTTCATTCTCTCACTCACATATTGACCTTTTTCTCTCCTTTTTTTTTTTTTCCTAAGTATCCTGTGGCCCTACTATATTTGGGGGGGACAAAACATAAGCCCAGCTCCAACAGAAATTTGCTTCAAACCTGTTTGCTCTATAACAAGCTTGTTTTGATAATATTCTAACATTATGTTAGAAATATCAAGTGAAATCCTTTGCAATACCAAATATATTGTACCAAGTATTTTTTTCCCAATTCAGTTCAGACTGTTTATGTCAAATAAAATTAACTGCAATACTATCACCTGATCTGTTTTCCTGACAGTTAAAAGAATTAATTTATTTTTCACTTTCTTTATAACACCACTGAAAACATAAAATAACCCAAGAATCATAGAGCACTTTGGGTTGGAAGGGAGCTGAAAGATCATCTAGGTCTAACCCCCCTGCCATGGGCAGGGACACCTTTCACTAGACAAGGTTGTTCAAAAAATTGTGCACTGACTTACCACCTCTAACTTGAATACTGAAGAGAAATATATTAAAAAAAAATCTTCTGTGGTTTCAGGTTTATTTGTTGGGTTTTTTCCCTTTGGTTTTCCCACACTGCATAAATTGTTTATACCACCCTTTTTTTACTGTGTATTTATATAAACACCCCCAGTAAATAAAGTTTCAGATGAAATAGACTGCTGCTTGAGTCAGCAAAGATATGCTGGAAAAAGAGAACTAACATATGCATGCTACTACATCAAAGTATCCATATTTATTAGGCACAATGGAACAGTAAAGTCAAGGAAAGTGCAACCATCAGCAGAAGCGCACGTTACTGATAAAATATATTGAAGAAGCCATGTAAAAGCTGGCTTATGCTTGGTCCTTATCTACACACCAATAATTTATATATATTTACATATATAAAAATATATATATTTAAATACATACATACACACATCCAAGATTTTTCTTTTACCAACATGGCAGTTCTCATATATTTTCTAACACATTATTAATAATGTGTCATTTAGAAGTCTTTTAAGGGGTTAAAATAGGAAGATGTATACTTTGAACTTTTATTTCTGGTGCAGACTTCCTTTGTTGAAAGGTAGGCCTATAGAGGGCTAATGCTGTGGACATTAGCATTTATGTGGTGGTGTCCTAATTACCACTCTCTGCCTCTCATCTAAAGGTCATGGGGCTGGGTTTGTTCTTTTTGGTTCAGCACAGCCCAAAGGCTCTAAGGAAGCTGTTCACAAGGTTGTATGTATCCATTATGATTTAAAATCTAACAGACATTAAGTTCTTCATTTCCACATACATCACTTTAGGCAAACCTGCACTAAATTTATTCTATCATACAGCCAACATTCACCTAGAAGCTTTTTTAAATCTTCACAATACTCTGTAACTAAAGCAATTTGTTTGCTGAAAGCACAGCAGCTGCCGTAAAACAAACAGAATTCAATTAAACTTTACACTGAAATATTGCTAAGTATGAAATGTCACTGTATTTCAGATTTTATGAGTTCAAAGCTAATTAATTTCAGACCACTGAATACTTAACACAAATGGGGAAGTTGTTTTTAAAATTTAAAAAAATAACTTGAATAAGCTTTATTGGATATGATATGTGTGACACAGCCATCTAATTATCATTGATTTTTAAATACCAAGCCAAGAAGTAGCATTTGGGGAAAAAATAAAATTAACCTATAAGATAATTGACACTTATTGGTACTATTTCACCCAGAGGTTTACAGAAAGTAAATCATTGCTTTATCCCATAAGATCCTCTGCCTGCTGTACTGCAATAGGATAAATTATCCCTCCCTATTTGGTTTTGATGTTTATAAAATATCACTTAGTATAGATACAAGCAAGTTATCAGCATGTTTGCAGAGGCAGGAAAAATTATTTACACAGACAAACCTAGATTATCCTGTGTATACACTACTTGTTACTCTGAGCTCCATGAAACTTAGTTTGTATTGCATTTCAAAATTTTTGTGCAATCTGCTCTAATTCCACAGGCTGGAGGCATGAAATAAGATGGAAGCCCCCTTAAACTTCTCTTTGGGATTACATTAAGCCTAAGAATATCTCCAATTATTCTTGTTAAGAAACAGATATATTGAAAATTTTCTAAGTACTATTCACATAATCCCAATAACAAATTCTTGAAATTGAGAAAATTAATGGTTGAACATTTAGAACTGAGGTCTTCATTTGCAAGTAGCACCATAGATTTCTAAGACACAAACAGACACTTGATGCATCAGGTAATGTGAATGTGTAAATCAACAAAAATCCAGGTAAAAGTTGATACATAATATTCTAATATAGCACAAAACATACCTTTACAAAACATACTATATTTATCACCTTTTTAAAAATTAATGGTGTCCAAAATGAGGCAAGAATTAAAACAACATGAGCAAGTAATTTTTTTTCCACAACAAACATGAACAGATATAACAACTTTTATTCAGTCAGATCTTGTCTAAACTACAAAAGCAGGATAACAAGTTATAAAACAGCTGGCTCCTGCTAATTACTATTTCTAGATTTATTGGATTTTGGCCTAATTAAGAAATTTAATTAAAGTCCAATCTACAGCACAGATGATAACTGTATTAAGGCACAGCAGCTTGCTGGCTTTGTTGGATCATTAGCGCCTCGCGGTGAATGTCAATGCGGGGCACCCCTCCATAGGCAGACACCCTGAGCCTCAGCCCTGTGCCCAAGGCTGGTGCCCACCCACCCCTCCGTGCCCTTCCCAGCCCAGAAATCACCACCTCTGTCACAGCATCACACACAACACACCATTCCGTAGAGAAACCAGGTAACTGTAACCTGACAAACACATCGAGCACAGGCATTAAACATGTTTGTCATTAGTCCTAACACCGGTTTTCCCATTTCTCACCTGACTGCCGAAGGCACCAAACCGGAATTCCCTTTAAAGAAAGCTGAAATGAAGCCATGCATCAGTTTACCTAGACTTCAGTCAAGTGTCTGACACTCTCCCACAGCATTCTGCTGGAGAAACTGGCTGCTCTTCTAATCAGGTTGTCAAGAATTGGAACAGGTTACCCAGAGAACTAGTGGAGTCACTATCCCTGGAAGCATTTAAAAGATGTGCAGATGTGGTGCTTAGGGAGATGGTTTAGTGGGGTACTTCACAGTTCTGTATTATCAGTTGAACTCAATGACGTTAAAGGTCATTTTCAACCTAAATGATTCCGTGATTCTATCTACACAGAATGTTCTATATCACTCAAACCATGGTGTATGGTGTGCAATAAAACATTTCTTAACTGAAAGAAAATACTCAATATTAAAAAAGGATGAGCTGAAACACCAAAGCCTAGAATTATGTCTAGAAAAGTTTAGCACAGGAGCTCCAAGAAAGGATTCTTATGTCACCACATCTTTCCCAAACTATATAAAAGGTCCCAAGTGGCATTCTGACTGGATGCCAGATACCCATTCTATCACTCCCCTTCACAAGTGGACAGGGGAGAGAAAATATAATGAAGGATACATGAGGTGAAGTAAGAGCAGGAAGAAATCACTCACTGAGTACCATCACAGGCAAAACAGACACAACTTAGAATATTAATTGAATTTATTACTAACAAAATCATACCAGGATAAAGACAAGTATAATAAATCTTAAAAACACCTTCCCCACACCTCCTCCTTCCATTCCAGTTCTACCTCTTCCCCCCAGTGGTGCAGGGAGACATAAATGCCTTTAAGAATTTCACATACTGTGCATCTGTCTCAAAAAGCAGACAAACTGCAAACAGGCAAATCACAGCTGGTATGTTCAAGAATAAACCTCATATGTGAGGTTGATTCCCTTCATTACCTTCAGTCTAAAGTACTGCATCCAATTTTGTGCAGAAATAGGCCATTTAAGGCATCTAGATAGAGGCCACAAGAAACAGCCTAAAAGGCATAGCTGAAAATAATTGGAATTGTTAACCTTGAGTAAAAGGAAAGAAGTGTTAAGAGTCTCCATATCTGTGAAAGGTTGTAGCCAAGAGAAAAACTAATAAAATCTTCCCTGGGTTCACTGGGAAGTATATGATAAAAGGGTAAGACAAGAGTGATACTCTGAGGGAGAGGGGGAAACCAATAAGGCTGGCTAACCAGAGAGAGATAACCTAGAAAGAAGCAGCCTAAAAAGATCTTATCACATTAAATCTTTCTGAGAAGCCATCTCCATCAGGCAGGCAATTAAGAACAAGTTGAACAAATATATAGTGGTGCTTTATCTATCCATCCTACTGTTAAGAACAATGAACCAAGTAATGTCTAAATCCATTTTTTGTTCCTTTAGAAATTTTTTTGGGGGGGGGGGCAGGGGGGAAAGCCGCATGAATATATAAATTTATTTCTGCATTGCATGCCAGTTCTGTAAGAGTACTTCTCAAATGCCTCTCCACTAATTTAAGGGTCACTTAAATGCCAGGCTAAGACAATTTGATTGTTTAGAGAACTCTCAAGGCATTCTGAAAGGGCCATGATCTATGTTCATTACACTGGCCTTATCACCATGCTTGCAATATTTTTTGTGCATGCTTTAAACACAGCACTGCAGAGTAAGGCTTCTCTCTTTGTACGGGGAGAAATCAGCCAAGATACCAAATTCCAATCTAAACCACACATTGTCTCCTCAGTGCTTTTAACAGTTTAGTTTATGACCAGATGTCTTTAATCACCTGGCCTTGCACATCTTGTACAAGAAATAAAATCTTGCTTCCCTAAAACAGGAAATTTAGAAGTAATTATTGAATTCAAAATGTTAAGAATGTATCAAAAATCTAGAAATATTTATTCAAAATGTTAAGAATGTATCAAAAATCAAACACCCCAACCAACTAAAAATCCTGATTTTTCCATTGAACTGTTTTTAATAATTTGTTATTAAGGTTCATCAAGAACTAAAAAGAAAATGCCATTATGTACCTCAGACCTACAGAACAAAATTTTAAGTCAGATTTAAATTTACCCCCTGAAGTGATTGTCGAATGAGGCAGAAAATCCACTATGTTTTCCTATCTTTGTATGTGCTTTTTTGAATTCTATTAACATGTAAATGACAGAACTCCAGAACAATTGAGAACAACTTATTTATGTTTTGATGAGCTGCCAATCAAGATGCAAACAGCACGGGCAAAGCAAGAATGCCAAAGACTTGTTAACTCAAGTCTGAAAACAGCTTCTGAAAACAGCTGTACGTGACATAAAAACCACATTGAAAACAGATGGGCTCACATATCATGGCACATTTTTAAGGAACCACTGAGTAACCAGGTGAGTGAGGTATTTGTCTTCTTTTTTCCTTCACATTTTTAATTCTAGTTTTTCTGGCAATGCACCTGGCTCTGATACCAGACACCAAGAGATGGTAGGACTATTGCATTTTTGTTTTCCAGGAAGTGTCCATCAAGACTGAGCCCTCCTAACATGACAGATAATCACTGCAAAGTTCATAGCTGGTGTCCAGCAGGTTGGCATCGAATATCTGTAGTTGGAAGCTTCTAAATGAACCCAACGTGTTGACATTGTGACAAACATTTTTTATTCTTAGGCCATTACTCTTCACAGAAATGTGCACCAAACATACAGTTTTTCCACTGAAGTTAACAACGCAGGGAACATTATGTCAGAGTTGTTATTCTCATTTTATTATTTTGTTTTGGATAGCACCAGTTCTGCTAGGCCAAGACAGCTGCAGTGGGCAGATCAAGAACGCTCCTGGGGTAAATGCTGGATCCCTATAGTTCTGTACGGGCTCCATCTGAATGAGCCTTGGTGAACTGATTATTTCAGTGTGAGGGTCTGGGTAGGAAGGAAGAGTCAAGTTTGCTATTATAGAACCAGCTTAATGGTTAAAAATCAAAAGATCCTTTTTATTCTTTCGGTATCACCAGTGTTCGCGTGCTTGGATAGCAGTGAGGGTTAACAGTATGTGGTTGTTGGATAGAATTCCTGTTTATCCAGGTGACAGGGTAGGATGACAGCATGGCTTGTCAGGACCTCAGGAGTTCTCTATTTCAACCTCCAGCTCAGGGGGACAGCTCTGAGGTCTGACCTTATGGCTCAGAGCTTTATCCAGTCTGTCTTGAAAACCTCCAAGGATGCATCCTGCAGCCCCCGCCCACCTCCCCCAGTAGCCTATTCCAGTTCATTCCTCACTAGTACAGGAAATTCTGCACACCATATTCTAGCTTGCTAATCGTGCACTGAAAATTCACCCATGAACTGAGAAGAGCTCTTTGCAGTAAGCATTACAGTTTTTCTTGAAACTTGCAGAACCCACTTTTTCATTTAAGAACCTGTTATCTTTGAACTTCTATGATGTATCCAGCAAAACACCTAACATAGACTATAGCTGCCCTTCCTGTACTCTTTATTAATCTTCTAGACACTGGACCTGCAGTTATTACAACCTAGCCCAAAGTAACACCCACAGACCAAACACAAATCATTCTATTTCCCTGACCTTTTTTCATCATTATACTTGATCACGTTACCCTTCTGTTTTAATTCACTGATTTAGTCAAAAGATAGGGGAGATGAGAAAACAAATAATACTATTTGTATAAGCATATAGGTGGTAAACACTTTTCTTGCACTTCTGACATACACAATAAACATTCTAACAAAATGAAATGTTTTAACTATTCTACATCTTTATTGCTAAAAAAAAGCACTTTGTCATAGGTCTTAGGGTAGATGGGTCAGAACTAGATGTCACATCCTCCATCTGAGCAGAAAAAAAATCAAATACAAATGAAGAAGAAAAAAAAAAATCTTGCTCCAGTGTAGCCACTTGAGAGATGTTATTCTAAACCCTTGCAGATTAGCAGAGACAATAGAGCTCATGAACATTTAACAGTTGTGCATGCATGGGCACAGTGCAATGAGGAGTTAAGCATCTCACTGAAATGACTGCTACAAATTTATTCCATCTCAATATGCAGTTCAACTCAAAAAGCATCTGCCTTATTACCTAAAATCTTAAACAGTGGTGGGTCTATTGGCACAAGCACCACCAGTGATTTTTCCTTATGTGCTCATGGACAATAAAGGAAATCTGCCCTGTAAGTATCAGTTCATTATACAATAAATAATTGATCAGTATTCTACTGACTCCTCTATAATTATTCAAGCTTGTCAGCAGCATAACTTCGAAGAAGAAAAAACAAACAAAAAAAGATACACACACACCAAGAGTCTTAATTTAACTGGCATTGCTCTGGAAATGGCAAACTTCCATTGGCTGAACAGGATACTTAAATGCTGAGTTTATTCAACTAACTGCAAATTTCTACAGTCCAACTACAGCAGCTTTGACACAGCAAAACAGAGAACATAAACTCCTGTTCACTACAAAAGACTTGGTAATACTCAAGACTTTCAAAAACCAAATCTTTCAGTACCCAGGACGGACTTGACATGTTGAGATATAGCACATTTGCTTGACAGATCTGCCTTTATAAAGTGCATTTTAAAAGTGGATTAGGGACTTGAAAACTGTCGGTACTTTCATAAGTCATGCATTTTACCATGATAAAAAATAAAAAAAACCATAAAGATGCTATTGGAAGATCTAATTTTGTACCTTACCTGCTTTGTTCATGATTGATAAAGAAAATTAGCACCAGCTTTGCACTTTCTATGCTTCCTATATATTAGGATTATTTACTGGTATTAAAAAGAAACACTGAATTCCAAACAGTTTTTTGCACATTTTATGACACATCTTGACTATGGTCTACCAGTCAGGTCACCACATTGATTCCTTTTTGAACTTTTACAAGAATAGGTTATGACCACACGGCACTTCTGCCTGGATGAATTGATCTTTGTTAAGGAACCCCATATTGTAAAACTGTTAATCAAAGAACATGTGTCTTTATTAATATACATGAGGGAGAACGGGGGATTTTGAGACACGCTTGGGAATCAGACACCCAACTGAAAAGAACCAGGTAATTAATTCAGTTTTTAAATCTATCTCCCCATTTACAAGAAACATTACACAAGTTAAGCTCCTGATCTTGTGCTCAGCAAGGACCTACCACATGCAACATGAATTTGAGTACTTACTATTGACATTAATGCCTCCTCACGGCTCAAAGCTAAGATTTTGGTCAATGAAATGTCTGATTTGGGTATTGAAATAACTTAGATATGGAGAAGTTGGACAAATATTGCAAATAATGTTGGCAGCACTTTGGTCTTCCTTAGTCTCTACACTGCACAGACAAAAATAAATGAATAATAAATAAGCAATCAATCTCTGCTTCTTTCTTATGTGGAGAGAATGGTAGAAACCTGTACCACCCCTACAAAGACTGCAGCAGTCAAGGCCATTTTAACCCAACCAAAAATATTAACAGAATAGATACATAAAAAATAAAATGCCCATAGCCAGCATCTGCAAGACCATCACACATTGGTACCAATTGTGGTAAAGACATCCAATAGCCTAACAATTTTTTTATTTTCTCTCTCTTGCCACTGTGTTTTTAATACAAGCAAGAATAGCCTTTTAAACCATTAATCTCAAGAAATCCAAAATTAGACTCTGAAATTATCTGGAATATTGAATGAAATTCCAGACATCACCATTTGAAGCATTAGGACATGACTAGAAAAACATAACATCTATCATATGAATGCCAATATTCAGTTGTCAACAAATCCCAGGCATATAAAGAATAGTGCTGTCAAAACAGGAGTATGACAGTCAAATCACACAACTGATGTTTCATATGAAGTGTTTAGACTATATAGTATTTTTTTAAAATATGCAATAGATTTTAATGAATGGTGCACAGCACTCTTTTTTCATAACTATAATATCACTCAAGGCAGCTTTCTCACCAAAAGCTCTAAGTCAAATTAGTTTTCAAATTATGAGAAGGAAATTAATTTGGAAAGTTCATTAAGAAATCCTAAAAATCACAGGTCAAACATTAAAGCCTAAGAAGCCAACTTAAGGAAATTATCTCACTTCCACAGTAATGCTAATAAATGAAAAAGATACACTACAGGATCTTCAATACCTATAAAAAAATTAAAAACCCACAAAAAATCAACATACCAAACAACAAAAAAAAAGGTTTTGAAGTGCTTCAGAAAGCAAAGTACACAGAGTCTAAGGGATTCCCTTCCTTCCACCAGCCCTGGCCAAACAAACATGGCATATTCACTACAAAAACATTAGCTGGAAAAATATGCAACAGGAATAAAAAAACCCATACAAAGGTAATCATACATCTTTTTTTTTTCAGATATGAACAGCTTGTAGATCTTTGTGTATAACCTGCTGGAAGTCTTACTGCATGACTGTCAGTTACATGTAGAAAGGGTAGAAAGAAATTACCAACATTCACTGAGAGCCATCACAGAAGAAAGACCCTCTAGAATTTTTCTGTCATAGCAAGTAAGTCAGAAGAATTCCATTTAGGATACTATGTCTTACAAAATTGACCAAAATCTGTGCAATATCCAATCAGTAGTCAACCTGTTGACTGAAACAGGAGCATTTAGTGAACACATGAAGAATTCTTGTCAAATATAAACCTTGGTAAACTTTACTGCAGGTGGGAGAGCCAGACTTTTTTTCTTCTGCATGTATTTCGCTATATTACTCATAGATTCACCCTCTATATTGGTTATACAATATGCAATGGTAGACGAGCACAGACTGTTGAACAACTTAAGCATAACCAGAGTGGCTCAGACTGAGATCATGTAGTGCAGCACACTTTTCCTGACACTAACTGGCTACTGATCCAATAGCAGATGCCTCGGGATAAATGTAAGAACAAAGCAAATGAGGAAAAACTAGGCAAAATTATGGAAGAGCTCTCATGCACGAAAAATTTGTGTAGAGCTCTTCAGCTCAGAAGAGGAGCAGTTTGGAGGAGGATATTCATAGAGATGGTTAGGAATCAACAGGCCATTCTGCTCTAGAACAAAAGTATAGCAGGGTGAGGACTTAGAAAAAAAACCAAGGCAGCAGTGTAATAAAAATAATTGAAAGGACCTGTTGCTCTAGAAATGTATGTGGTTTCAGAGGGAGAATGGACAGATTTCTGCAGAAAAACAATCCAATTATGGTTTCTAAATACAAATAAACCACACTCAGTACACAACACCACTAAGCTGCAACAGCCGGAGAATGGAAGAGTAAGTGGAAAGCGTCTCATATTCTCATCCTGCCTTTAACAGAGCTTAATAACACTCAGGATACACTACATATTGTGTTAGACAAAATCCATTATTACACAGTATAACTTCTCCTTAACTATTACAAAAACAGATAAAGATGAGTCAGCTCAAGATTACAGTAAGACCTTATTTAAGGTTTCTGATTCTTTCTCTGAAACATTATGGTTCTGGTCATTATCTGAGGGCAAGTATTAGCATAAGGATCTGTGCATTACAGTACTGCAAGAGCAGACTTCCAGTGGTTCAGCTGCAAACATTCAGTGTTTTACTAAAGGAAAAAAAAAGCAATACAAAAACCCAACAACCTCACCTTATTTCACCTTATCTTATGTCTTATTTTCCATAAATCTAATTATTTTTATAAGATACAAGTTACTGGATGACAGAGGGGTTAGAAGACCATTTATTTGTTTTGTTTTAGAACATCTTTTACGAGTTTTACCAAGTGAAGTTTTAATGATTTTCTCTTAAAAGTACCACTTGAAAAAGACTGTTCTGTCAATTTCTTTCTGTTTCCAAGCAAACCCTTTATACAGTTTTTTCATTGGATAAGACTAGAGAACAAGCATATTTCCAGTTTAAAAAAATAATAATAATGGACATTAAAACCCACTCTGGGAAGAGGAGGGATGAAATAACTACCTAAAGACTGGTTACAATCTTTGTATTATTATCATGTAAAGTTGTCATGTTGAAATGCATTGGAAAAAAACCACAAAAGGGAAAAGCAAAAGCAATGTGACAGTAATTCATACAGCAGATTTTTTAAAGCTGTAAAAATAACAAGTCCTGTTTGATACACCTTGTTTTTTCCACTCATACCTTGAGGCCTTTTTCTGAAGATCACTGGAACTACTTCTTAGTGAAAGCTCAAGAAAATTCTTACCTAAGATACGGCATGGTTTTTCTTACTCCCTGACAATTTATCAGGGCTGTTAAATTTTCTGAAAAATTCAGAAAGGTTTAAAACTCATATTGCTAGAGCTGATGGGGAAAAAATATGAAAACGGGTGAGAAACAATTCACATACCTCAATAATTAGAATCAGCAAAGTTACCACAGATCACATCACCTTCCACCCAAAAATACAAGTTTTTATATAAATCATACTGTATCATATTGCTCTATTTCTATTGAAATCCTAAGATCTAACACCTTGAAACATCCCTAGAAGAGAAATGAAGAGAGAAAAGCTGTGAAAAGTTGTTTGTTTGGTGTTTGGTTTTTTAAACGTGTGTATACATATATATGTAAATATATATATATATTTTCCTGAAAAGTTCAGCAAAACAACACAAACAAATATAACAAAGCAAAGAAGCCATTGCATGTGTTTTCTTTGAGGAATCCTCTGAATAGGGAACTGAGGCAAAAAAATAATTTTAAACCTGCCCAAGATTAAAGTAGTCTGAGAAAGAACAAACTAGGACAATCCCTTTAAATCTCATCATCAACAGCTGTTACTAATCTTGTTATGAAAGCCTTACTTTTGCTTGAGGTAAGGCATGAATTTCTTACTTGCCTCAACCTTCCTCTCTTAATATCCCATTAGACTTTACAGTAAACACAATGTAAGAGTGTAAAGGTACTTAGAATCTTTCTCAGAAGTTGGCATGTTGAGGTTTTTTAGTCTGAAGATATCAACATATTTTATTTCTAACTACTTTATCGCATTATAATGAAACTCACCCAATGACTGTAAATTCTGTCTTTGGGACCAAAGGAAAATCCTAAGGTATATACCGGGATGAAGTAGTATAACTAACCCCTCAAAAATACACAAGAACACTTTTAGCTCTCAAACCATTTTCATAACAAAAAATTCCAAAACTCAGAGCATACCTGAGGCTTAGTGCATTCAATTCTCTCTAATTTTTAACAATTAATTACAAAGATTTCATTTTCTTTACAGAGCAGGATTACGGGCTACCAATGAAAAAACAAATTACTTGTATTTTCAACTCCACACCTGCTGATATATCATTAGATCATATTATTTTTTCAGTAAAGTCTAGCTGCTTCTTCAATACCATCTCTGCTAATACTTTTGCTTGCAGTATTGCACTTTTTTAAAAATAAAAGTCCCAATCTTCCTGCACAACTTGCATCAACATTAAATAGACCAGAAAGCAACAGAGATACAAGCATCTCTGCTAAGTTGCCATTTAAGTTTCGGATACATTGATTTACAGGACTTGTATCTCCCACTATGTAAAAGACTCCTGAATCTGCAGTGGTGCTTGGAAGACAATGTGGGGTTTGTGAAATAGCTAAAATCAAGGAGGATGGCACGAGAGAGAGAGCAGGCAAGGGTGTGAAGGTATCTTTTAGAAAGGAAAGACAGGAGAAAGTCACCCTGGGCAATCCTGTGAGAGCCAACAAACTCCCTGCTAGTATTTGCAGCTACTAGTGCTATCCAGGAAACTTTAATGCACCAGCATACATTCCCTACAGTATATTTAACCTACTGGTTTCATACATCCACAACAGCATATTAAGCTTTCATCCTCATGTCCTGCAGAATTTAGAAAAAAGACGAAAAAGCTAAAGCTGATCTGTTTGCTTAAGTTGCAAACCAATTCAGCTGGCTGCAGACAGTGAGGAGACTGCAGTATTCCCTACAAAGCTATAGAAAGGATATAAAATAGTCATAACATTGCTAAGTAGCAAGGCAAGGCATCAAGATCTTCCATCTTCAAAGGAGTTTTAGGCAAATAAATCATCCCCTAAACAAGAGGTGTATACACCTCATTTTCAAGAGTTCCACTTCCTATCTGCAGTTACTATGCAGGTGTTTCCTTGTGTAGGATGTTCAATTTAAAGCACCAGAATTGCATGGCTGAAGGATAATCAGGTCACAAGTACTCTAGAGAAAAACGTAACTGATACTTTGATCACTTACCCTGCATACAGTGCAAATATAAATCACAATCCTAGCCTTTCACATAAAAAGCCTGTAAGTCTTTGAATTACACTGGAACACATATGCACTTATCCCGACCCCAAATATTAAGTACCTAAAGGAATTTTAAAGTGGTAACATTTAAGAATACATAATAACGTCTTTTCATTAGAGGCCAGTAACAAAACCTGAAATCTTTTTCCCCAAATAATCCATTTCATCTGGTTCCCGTTATACACATAACACACATTTGTACCTCCTGCTCTCCCTAACTAGCTGCCAGCCCTGAAAGAGAGAACAGAAGCAAAAAAACACATCAAAAAAACAATTCCCTCTTTATTAAAAAAAAAGCACATTTCTGAGCACACGCATTAAAAAAATCCCTTGGTGTAGAAAACATTATATAGAATGGATTTCAACAGAAATAACAAAGAAGCAAAGTGTTTCAAGCTAACAAAAAGCTTAGGGAGATTCACCCCACAGCCTGAGAGATTATTTATTGCCAAGGATCTTACCAACTGAACAATGAGCATTTCTGCAATTCAAGATGCACTTGGTTTCTTGGATTTCCACAGTATTTCTAATCAGAATCCCTTTGAGAAAAAGGGTTTGGGGGGATGCTTTTTGTTGATTTGCTTAGTGGGGAAGACAGACAACTGTCATGAACATAAGGATTTTCCTGACTGGGAAGATGGGTAGCCTGAAGGCAAAGAAACCACAATGACCAACCACACAGGCTAAAATTGCTCAAAAAGTGCCAGAACAGGTGCTGATAAATTTGGTTAATGAGATAATTTTCAGTCTGCTTTTCACTGGCAGGTTGCCCCCTGACATGGTGAGTTCTTTCTATTTTGTAATAGCACCATAAGAATCAAGTCACACATTTAAGACCACCTCCTGCAGTGTCTGGCATGCATTCATCTCACAACTCTTCAGAAGCTCCACTTTACACCAGAAGCTAATTTTCAATTAAGATTTTGTATTACTGATCCTGATAGTGTATAATACACTCGTATTTTGCAGCATTACCTATTTTTCACTTATTGCAAGATGTTCTATTAAATATATTAGAAGACTTTGTCTAATTATTACCCCCTTTTCACTAGCTGTGCAGATTTATTCCTATTTTTCTGTAACCATAGAGTTGTTGGGTTAAGGCTGCTGTTAATAAGAACTTATTTGATTATTGTTTTCTGTATGCAAATTACCTCTCTTGGTAGAGATTGATAAATAACAAAATCCTGAAAAACAAAATCCCTAAATAAGTTACTGGGTTTCTAGCATCTTCTGACAACTTTGCTTTACTGAGTGTAGCACTTTCTTAGTCGTTATTTTCCAAAGTCTTAAACATATTATTTCTTATTATATTAGGTCTTGCTGAGAAACCTCCAGAAAATATATCTAAATGTTGGTGAGTACAAAAGGTTCGCTAAATCTTTCTTAAAACTTGGGAAGATGTGGAGAATATTCTCAGCTCTGAATAAAAACCCTTTTCTGGTACTGGACATTATAAAAACCCAAGTAAAAAATCAAAGTTTCCAAAAGTTTGAAGACCACTGGGCTTTCCTAATAACACCAAAAAATCATACAATTGAGAAGATGAATTTTTACATTACTGATGATTTATGGTGGAAATAATTATTGTCAGTAGTCTTGTTCCAGCTTTGCCCTTGCCAAGTTTTCTTTCAATTTGCCTGTGTAATCGAACAGTTCACATAAGACAGCACAACCGGGAAGGCTCTCTAAGCTTCCCGTAAATCTGAATTAATCTGATGAAATCCTGAGGAGCACCCTGGGTTATCATCAGAAATCCTCTGTCCAAAGAAATTACGACAATTATGTACAGTGGAAACCGTAATTCTCTCAGGAAGGTGAGGCAGCAGTTCTCTCGTCTGGTATTTCTAGGTGCACTTTACTTGTCAGCATTACCAACATCACATCCCTCCGGCCTTTCCTAATCCTCTCTAAAATCAGCTGAGATGACTGCTGTAAAACTCCATCAATACCTCAGTAGTACAGAAACACCACAGACTTTTATGGCAAGTTGCTCTTGAACAGCAGCATGCAGCTGAGATGCAGAATTCACTACTGCCACACCCTACAAAACCCTCCTCCCCAAAAAAGCCTTCATCGGTATTTCAATAGGACATAATCCATGCTAATGCTTTCAAAGTGCAGGAGGAACCAAAAGGTAAGCACTTCTGAGAAATACCTTAACTGTAAAAAAGGAAACACTTAAATGGTAATAAGTTATAAAAGCAGAATTACAATGCAGCAATTCTGTAAAGTGATTTTCTTCTCATCAAATATTTCCCTTAAAAAGAAAAATAAATGCTTCCTAAACTAGGAAGTACCAGAGGGAAGTAAAAACCAGTTCTTTACCACGTAAAATCACACTGGTAATTAGAGTAAGTAATGGAATTCCTACAGTAAAGGATGTTTAGAAACCAAACACTTGATTCACAATGCTTCTTATTTTAATTTAAAATTCCCTTACTGACACACATAATCCAGGCAGGAGGAAGAGACTACTGAAGACCCTATTTTCTATCCTGGTCACACTGCTGCCTTTGGACAGTATACAAATCATGCTTTGAATAATTTTATTAACTTCCTGGCTCCATCAAGAACATTAAAACCTTTACTGTTGACTTCTATGACAATTTGTTGCAAAAAGTGTCATTGTCAAACCCTAGTAATTTGCACAGGAAATTCAGAGCAGTTGGGTTTTGCTCTTTTTAAACATAGACTTCATTTCATTTGAAGCGCTATTTCAGCAAGAGCAACTCTTCTGCATTTCTGGAAAATACCAACTTTAGATCCGGCTGTCCATGTGCAAGGTGACTAACTACCTTAGAAATCTGTCAGCAAAACACTGTGACTATAGTCCAAAGATTAGGTTGGGAAGTTATCTGAACTATTAGGATATGTATATATTTAGAGGAAAAAAAATATTTGGAACTGATGCTTTGCTTTGGATTACCTTCAAAACAAGAAAGGAGCATCTTCTGGCAGAAGACTGAATTGCATTTCATTCATTTATGGAATAGTGTGTTTCCATCTGGGTGAGCACCACGAACAGGAACTGAAACCATGCTGCATCTCAGAGCACTCAGTGACTGACATGAACTCTGAACCACTTTGGATCACTGCTTCTTGACTATGAGACACACCAGAACCACACTGTAAAGCTGCTCTATGCTTTTCAAGAATAGCAAAGTTATTTTTAAAAAAACAGCGTTTTGAAGAACACAAATCCAATCCAACCCCAGCAGAAATAAATATCCCTGGAATCATTCACTATCTGGGACAAACTTTCCTGTTACACAACTCAAGAGAAACAGAGAGGCTACTACAGGACCCAAGGGCATTATGCAAAATCATCGACAACAGAGTCCTTTTAAGAATTAAATGGACTCAAGTTTAATCTCAGGAGGCAATTTATTTCTTCACAAACTGAAGAGGTGTGAAAAGATCTAGGAGATGTAAAAACATTGGGCAGTTAGCTGGGAAACTTAAAAATACTAGGAGGAGATAATGCAGTCAGAGGAATAAATTACTGTTTTCCTTCTTTCATTTTGGTTATTGGTAGCTGCTGTTGGCATCACAGAGAATAGTTTGGGCTAAAAGGGACTTTTAAAGGTCATCTAGTCCAGCCCCTCTGCAATGAGCAGGGCCATCTTCAACTAGAAGAGGTTGCTCAGAGCCTCCTCCAACTTGGCCTTGAATATTTCCAGGGATGGGGCATCTACCACCCCTGTGGGCACCCTGTTCCAGTGTTTCACCACCCTAATTGTAAAAAAAAAAAAAATTCCTTATATCTAGTCTGAATCTACTCTCTTTTAGTTTAAAACAATTACCCCTTGTATGAAATGGCTTAACAAATCTGAATATACATTTATTTACTATCATGAGAAAATGAAGAAAATATTTCATTTGCCTTATAAAACCAAATTCTAAAATCACTATTAAATTTTTGTGTTATGAAATACGAGGGCAATGCTACTTACCTAAAATGCCTCATTGTCACAAAATGGATATATTTGCACAAAGTGTCCTTCAAACTGCAGTAAACTACAGAACAAAAAGCATCCTCATTTTTCTTTTTCTTCCCTATAAATTATAGTACACATCAATGTTCCAACTATTGACAAGAATAATCAGAGTTCTTCAGCAATTTTTAAATTGCTGATCTATGTATCTGTCTGTAAGACCTGAGAGCTTACCACTCTGCCAGAATGTCATCACAGCAGAAGGTACTCTGTCCTGAATTGATTCAGGTGTAGGAGAGTAAAATTTACTATGAGACAAATATCTATATACTCACAAGCCACAGCCAAGAACGTATACTTTGGCAAATGCTTCAAATCAAAATAACAACATCCCAAATGGATGAATAAGTAAAATAGGAAGTAACATGATATAATCTTCCCCGTCTAAATCAAATCCTGCAACATGATAACGTTATTTCATCTGACAAAATTAAAAAGAATTCTTTTCATTCCTTCAGCAACAGCATGAATGCATCTGTGTCAAAAAGTATTAAAAATCTGTCATTTATCATCCTGCAGAAAGACTGCTTTGCGATGGTACGTTGACAGAAACAGAACAGTTTTTGCTTCCTGACAACACAAAGGAGAGTCTTGCATAACGAGATGTGCCAGTTTGCTGGGGATGTCCTGACTCCATGGCATTCCCAGCCACATGCATAAATTGCTGTCCAATGGACTCTGGGGACAGCTGCCTGCACCAGCCTAGAAGAGAACAATATCACAGCACCTACACTCTACCTACCACTACTCCACACACTATCTGCCTAAGGGAAGATATACTCAGCAGGAGGAAGGAGAAGAATTATTCTAGGAGTAATTAAATAATACAATTTAATTTTGTATTACATCATAGATGGGGAACGCTATGTAATGATGCGACATTGTCATGACACAGTATAAATCAGAGTATTTTTAAATTTAAATTTTTAAATTAAGATATAACAATTCTAATTCCACAAGAACAGTTATTTAGGAGTCTCTTTGTAGTCTTCCTCCTTATGGCGTAAGACAAAGTTTAATGTCAGCATCATCTTTAGCATACTTGGTGACTGCAAACCCTCACCATCTACAGTTCCATACACAACTGATCTTTCTTCCTATATCTGCCTACTTCAGAAAAAGTTTAAAATCATAAAATCATAGAATCACAGAACGGCTTGACTTGGCTTGGAAGGGACTTAAAAATCATATAGTTTCCACCACCCTCTCATGGGCAGGGTTCAGGCTGCACAGGACCCCCTTCAACATGACCTTGAACACTTCCAGGGATGGGAAGTGTTACAACAGTGAAATAACAGAAATTAAAAAATAAAAATAAAAATAAAAACCTAATGTTCTTTCAGTATACAAACCCTAGAAGAGGTCAACTGGTAGACACAATTGAAAATGAAATTTGGTTATCTTGTCTGCCCTCCCCATCAATCCAGTGAGTTTATAATATCTGCAGAAAAGATCTTGAGAGAATTAATACTGCAGGATAAAACAGAAGTGAGTACCATGCTTCAAAGGAGCGGAGTGTTAGAACACCAGAAAATGCTAGATTTATATGCACAGAGAACATACTTTAGTGTCATTCATCTGGAGAGCTGCAAAGAATTGTATTTACTGGTTTTTCTGCATTTCAGAAAGCTAATTCAAATTAGTTACTCAACTAGCGCAACTAGCTTTGCAGGTTAAAATGGGAGATGTTCCCAGCTAGAGGGAAAAAACCCCAACCTCCAAAACAATCCTAAAATAAATTCTTTCAGGCACACTGAAAAAGTATTCGACATAGGTACCTGCATTAATTTAAAATTAGGTACAAAAAAAAAAAAATTTCATTGCTTCGCTGTTCAGGGTAGGAAGAAAACTTTAGAGTTTATTATCCAATCAAGTCAATCAAGTCCTCTCTCAGTGACAAGTGTTACACTGCTTTGTTTTACTTTATGGAGTTCTGCTACAGTTGAGAGCCATCACCAACTGCTGTCACATATGGAACACTTCTAATGAATGAATGAATGAATGAGGAGCACTTGATAAAGAAGGTGCCATTAAACTTTTCACCATTTTTTATATGACTCATATATGACTTGTTTTAATTATGGCTCTGCTATTCCAGTGTTGTAAAATGTGGAATACATAAAAATTTTCCTAAGAAAGGATGTCCTTTGATGTTTGATCTCTGTATACTTTCCAGCCTAGTACACACAAAGGAAGATTTACTCCGTGAAACAGAGCGAAGCTACCAAGTAAGCTCTGAGTGATGTCCAGGTGTTAGAAAGACAAATTACTTGCGGATTGAATTGCCTTCTTAAGGTCTAGGGCTTGACATGTTTCAATGACCTCAGACCTAGGAGGAGGTTAACAAAGCCTGGGAAGAAAGATGTACCACTGATAGTGGACAAAAAGAATGCAGAATTTAAAGGCTGCAAGGACATTTGGCAGAACTCTCAAGAGAAGGAAAAGCTATTAACTACAGCTCAGAAACTGTGCTGAATGAGCTCCAGCCAGGTAAAGGGGAATTCTGGCAGGGGCAGATCCTGACCACTGACTCATGGACTACCAACCCAAGAAACCCCTGACCCAAAAGAAGGGGAAGACTGAGCATGTAGACTAATTAGCATGAAAAGTGAGGGAATCATTAACCAGTAGAAGACAGAATAATAATTTAAAACTATGCAACTTGTAGCCAATGAACATTAATGCCTTTGTTTGCTAAAATGTATGAACAGTAAAAGGTTTTGATCATTGCTGTGCTTGATTTGTGGAATACCACCAAACACCCAGGCTTGTGAAACTCTGAAATAAATAGCCACTGTCTTCCTCAAGCGTGTGGTTATTGGCTTGCTTCACACCAGGTAACAAATCCAATTTTTCTGGACAACGCCAACTGCCCAGTGAATTAAGATCAATCAAAAGTAAACAATCATGTTAGGTCATCAGTACTCCCAGCATTCAAGTTACTGTCACTTAAGCAAATTTCAGAGATAAACAGTAATGGTTTCCAACACTATCCAGAAGCTGTTACTGAGAAGAAAGAAAAATAGACATGGCTTCTTATTGCAAGGTTATTGTGAATATTCGAGGTGGCAGCACACTGAACTGCTGGAAGATGCACCATGTGATAATGGTGATCATGTTACATTTCAAGTAATGATTTCAGAGTAATCTGCAGAGGGTCTGGTAATTGCAGCGTCACAGACCATCCAGAATATGCAACCTCTGGCCCTTCCTCTGCCTCTACAATAAGTGGGCAAATCCACTTTTTCCTCTCTATACAATCCTCAGCAGAAAACAGGCAATAAGCTGTATTTCTGTGACTAAGATTTCCTACAGAAGGCATCTCCATTTAATACAGCTCTAAATCCCGCTTTGTGGTTCAGTTCCCCATGGCTTTTTCTTAAGAAATAAAGCAGGGGGCGATTTTTTTATCTTTTGGTGCAATTGAAAGACCATGTTGTAACAGCTCTTCACACGATTATAATGATTGCAATGCTTTCCCAACAAATGACTGATTCATTTCTCTCCACTGAGACCACCAAACATCAGTCTGGAGATCTAGGTCCTTCCCTAAGGACCAATAAATCTTTAATTATTTTATACAAAGTGACCTAGTTTCAATAGAAAACTGTCATCCTGTAATATTTTTAATGGTAGTTCTATGGTTAGCTCAGATTTGAACAAAAGACTTCTACAGACACAGAAAAGGCTTCTGCTACCTCTTTCTCTGGTGGTTTTTGTGAGCAAAAATCCAGTCACACTGCATTTTTAAGGCAACCAATTTGCCAGCATATATTAGAAAGAAACATCTACTGATATGGCTCCCTTTGGGGATACAGATTAAGTTAAAGGCAGGTGTTTATTGCTAAACGGGGACCAGTTTAGCAATAAAGCCTCTATTAACTTGGAAAAATTCAACACCTGAGCTAAGGACACATAAACTCAGACCCTTCCAGAGTGGAAGTTACTATACAGACATTTTCAGAATTTCACCTTTAGATCTGGATAATTCAATGTGTCTATGAATACAGCCTTTTCCTACCGCCTCACAAGAGCAGAACCTCCTGATGGCCATGGTGGCGCGTCCCGATGTTGTGGCTGCAGCCTCAGACAGGCAGGCAGTCCCACACCCTATCCTCAGTCTTTGCAGGAGCACACACTGTCACAGCTGTGCAGAACGCAGCAGAGAAGCAGTGAAAATTAATTAAACTTACCAAGGCATGCAGTGGAATATCAGTCATTAGGCCACCTATCTCCCTGCTGCTCTTGGGGAAAGTGGTCATGATGAACACCAGAAAAGAGCAGAGGAACAGGGTACAAGAGATGAGTATATACATATATATATATATATGTATGTATGTATGTATGTATGTATGTGTATGTGTATATATGTGTGTATATATATGTATATATATGTATATACGTATATATACACACATATATATACACAGACATATATCTATACACACACATATATATATACATATATACACACACGCACACACACGCACATATATATATAATCAATCATCCCAAGATTATATTTTCTTCAGGTACGTGCCTTAGCATGTGATACACATATATAAAGTTTCTGATCAGCAATATCCAAGGCAATCCCTAGGAGGATGCACAGTGACAGGTGCTCATTCCCTTCCTTGCAATTTGCTGGTTTCATGGACATTTTAAGCCAATGTAAACCTTAAAAATAATTGTGCCCCTATCTTGAGCCAGCACAGCTGTGGTAAACCAATAGGGAGAAAAAATTCAAACTAAAAGTGAGGCATTTTCCCTTCTCCATATCTTTAACATTTATTGCACTCTCTCTGAGCCAATTCTTCTCACAATCTGAAAAATGCTGGAGCCAGCACAAGGGGGAGTTTGGCAGAGAAAAAGAAGCTGAGTATGGCAGGGGAGTAGGAAGACTTCTTTCAGTCACAGTGTTGGTTTCCAAAACTTCTATAAAATTATGACCTAAACTGTACCAGTAGCCCACTTACAGCTTTTTCATCCGCTTCTGCCTACTAAACATCTAATGACATTTTAATGTCCTACAGCTCATACAGGGCTTTTTTTTATTTAAAAACACATAGTCACAGAGATGTGATCATTTTTTTCCAGCTATTTATAAATACCCATAGTGATCTAGCTGAAAGTATAAAATTAAACCAAAATTATAAGAAATACAATGGACTGTACTTTACAGCTTGTTGCACAGACCCAAAGACCAATGTTGGCATTATTTTGATTTTACATAAAGCTCCTACCTAACATGTGGCATTTTCTATTCATCATTTTTGTTTGAAGGAAGACATTAAGACCATTTAACTTACTCCCTGTTCCAAAACACTGCTGACAACTGTATCCTCAACCCTTTACATTTGCAGTAAATGGATGCATTTGGCAAATGGATTTTTAAATCACCTAAAGTGGACAGACACTTCCAAGAATTCCTACTGTTAACGGTTACTAGAAACACCAGAGAGATTTCTAGAAAGAGATTAAAGAAAGAGGAACAATGTAATTTGGGCACTAGACAATATTCTCAGAGAATCATAGACTGTACTGATTCGGGAGAGACCCATCAGCACCATCCAGTTCAACTCCAGGCCCTGCACAGGACACCCCAGGAGTCACACCGTGTGCCTGAGAGCATTGTCCAAACACATCTTGAGCTCTGTCAGGTTTGGTGCTGCAACCACTGCGCTGGGGAGCTTGTCCCAGTGCCCAAATACCCTCTGGGTGAAGAACCCTTTCCTAATATAGAGCCCTAAACCTCAATGAGTAAAACTTCAGCTTCATGTTGGTTTTTTGAGTCCTGTCACTCTCACCAGCAAGTTCACTGTGTGCCTCTTCCCCTCACCAGGAAGCTGTAACTGCAGCGATGTCCCCCTCCAGTGCCCTCCGGGCTGATCAGACCAAGGCTGATCACACACCTTCCCCTCTCAAGGCCCTTCACCATCTTTGTTGCCATCCTTTGTCAGTGTTCTGCACACGCTGTTCGATTTTCCAATATCTGCAAAGCCTTTATAGAATAATGTAAAAAAAAACCTAACAGGATATTTGAAAAAGCAGTAGTATGACTTGGTAAGATATAATAAGGACAGAAATGCAGAGATGCTAGGGCTAAGTAGGATAGCCCAGAAAAAGACAAATTGCGTCTCAAAAATTAACTTGGTTTATTTATCCTTCTGAGCGATGGCAGAGGAAAGAAGGAATTCAGAATGATAATGGAGAAACTGCATTGGTGTAACTTTCAGTCAGTAGTTCAGCAAAAATGTGTTAGAAGCTAGAGAATGGTAACAGCACGCTACAAAGGTAACACACAAAATGCTAAGCCCATTATGCATTTTGTTTGCTGCTCTTTTTGTCACTCATACTTTTAGATAAATCAAAAGTCTACATTCATGCTGTAGCATTGCCGTTCTTTCCTTCTCTCTGGCCCAATAAAGTCACCATGATCTGGGAATTTTAACAAAGAATACCCATCTCGGTTTCAAGTGAAGGGAAGACAAATTGACATTCAGGCCACAATCCAAGCATGCCCAGTGACCCAGCATATTTACAAATATTACATAACCTGAAGTCAGAAAATAAGATGGAGTAACACCCTGAGATCTTTTGAACAGCCTTCTCAGCAATGAACTCAGAGCTACAGATATGCATGTGTTATTTAAATTCAGGTGATCTAGAGAGTGATAAATAAATGGATAAATAAAATTTATTTCACACTAAAAATGTTGCTAATAAATGTTCCAATTCAGTGGAATTCAAATTATACCACCAAGAGCAAGGCACCCATTTGAAACAGTCAGCACAAAGCATTAGAGGTCTGTTTCACAGCAAGGACCATTTAGAACTAGAAATACAAAACACAATGCAATGCAGCAGTGACCTGAATTTTACCTGAATATTTTCACTTTTCCTGCCTGGAAAGAATTTGCATATTAGCTAATAATATAAAAAAAGTCTGGACTGAACCTCTATATGTATGTGATGCATAGTGAGCAAGCCAAGACTTCTAAGAAATAGAAATTACTGCCCATGAACAGTAAATCTGATGCATTTAGTAACCACCTAGGGCATGCAATAGCAATTCAATGCAGTTCATCTGCACATTCTTCTGCCTGAGAAATTCCAGACAGAAATACAGCTGCTCTGTGGCTGCTAGCCTTACTAACCACTGTCTTACAGCTTCTGTCCACATTTTCTAACTTAAACACAAAACCTGTGACTTTGCAACCCTATTACTAATCCATGCGTCACATTTCAGGCAAATACTGTACTCTAAATAATTTAAAATGTAAATTAGATAAACTGACTTCTGATAGAAGGTATTTTGATAGTAACACCTGCAAAGTATCTTGATAGCAAGACATTCCTTCCAGACTATAGAGGGCAATTTGTGTTCATTTGCATATTCCAAAAGAAAAATTGTTTGGTAATAATTTTGTTATTACAGTACTTATTTCTAGAGCATCTATGGAAGCGTTAAACATACACACAAATATACTAAGAGCAGCAATTACTGTGTGAGTTGAAAAGCAATCAATTTCAAAGCTAATCTGGACAAAGTAGTTTACTTATAGCATTAACAATTATTATTACTTGAAATTCCAGAAATGCGAGGAGAACCTAGCTGAAAATAGGACTTCTCATCACATAAACATGCTGTCTTTATCTAGGGATCAAAAACACAGGTGTGAAAATACAGTAAGTCTTGTCCAGATGAAAAAAACCCAACCTAAGCTGGTACAGATAAAAAGCTCAAGGAGAGCAGACTCAAACTAGCAAAGCCACATCTTGTTAAAGCATATGTCGCATGTCTACGATACTTTTAACACATGCTAGAACATACTGGATGCATTATCACATTTATTGCCTTGACAACAAGGCTAGAATTAATAGTACAGGGTAGTCCTTGTTCAAAAGAATTAAAAGCCAAGAGGAACCAAAGGAAGTATTAGCTGTATTTTCAGATGCAGTCTGAGAAGTTTTTCTGGGAAGCTAACAAAAAGCCAAGATTGTTTAAAATTTACTGATTAACTAGAAGTCCTTCCCAAATGCTCCTCTGTGCCTGGCAAAGTAATTTAAATAAAGGAAAAATAACTACATCCATTTTAAATAAAAAGTGTTCGTTAAAAAAGTTATTTGAAAATAAAAGCTTTCCATTTCTCAGGTTTCTTTTTTTTTTTTTGCCTTACAGCTGAGGATTAAGAAAAGAAGTTTAAAGCCAATGGAAACAGAATGTGTTGCAATAACCAAGCATATTTGTCTCCTAGAAGTTTTATAAAAACACCACATTCTCTCCAGTACTGATCTTGCATACTGGGTTCAGGAAAGTTCTCCTGAAAATATCTTGTATCAAGGTTCGCTTGGTCTCAAGTACTAAATTCTCATTGTTATTTAGCAGAAAGGCATATTTTCTTACTATTGTTCCAAGATATCTCAGCTTCCTTCTATCAGAAAACCCCTGAGGTACACCAAAAACATTGCCCTTGCTTTTTACATTTCTAGTGCATGACATAACCATTTTATCTCTCTCTTTAGAAGATTGTCATAAAAACAGTGAGCAGTTTCTAAAGGAAATACTCCTGTGAGGATTTGGGTTATTCCACATATACCAAGTATGATTTCCACAGCTCCTAGTCTTTAAAATAAAGACTTAAGGCCAATAAATAATTTCCTTTTCATTAGTAAATGAAGAGTGTGAAATTAATTATTTTATGTCCTCACTAACTTATTAATGTAAACACTCTATTTAGGATGCAATAATACATAAAACCCAGGGAATTTACTTGCAGCAGTGAATTAAAAGAAGGACTGAGATTCCCAGCTACTCACAGATTTGGTTTTTGAGAAATAAATTTACTACTATGACTTGAACTTATAACTGGACACACAGCATAACCTTATAAAACTTGTACAAATGTATCAGAAAAAAAATTTCAACAGCAATTATGAATAGGAATTATGCTCTTCATGTTTTCAGCTAAGGCTCTCACTCATTTCAAACCATGCTCTGTCCTAGATGTGCATATGCACCTCTAGCAGATGTGGCACTGACTACACATATGGATCAGAACATAACCTTGCCTCTGGTGCATCCCCACACATCCACAGATAAAATGCAAGGCTGCACTAAGAACACAGCTCATGGTGCAGCAGAGAGAGATTGAAGAGTTCAGCACCATGAAATGCAGTTGTGCTTGCAATCATAGACTGGCTTGGGTTGGAAGGGACCAGAAAGATCATTCCCACCCCCTGCCATGGGCAGGGACAACTTCCACTAAACTGGGCTGCTCAGAGCCCCAACAGCAGAATGAACTTCACAGTGCCAACAGCAGGCTTTTTGAGACCAAAATGTTAAATCAAGGCACTGGCAAGAATCTTTTCAATCTCTGTGACTGCTGTGTATAACTAGTCTTATATACAGGTCCATCTAAATAAATACACACAAATGTGCATCCTGCCAACTGTATGAAAAAATGGCATTTTTGACTGCATGTCAAGGTAAGCCCCTACAAAGAAACTGATAAAGATGTTTAAAACCTACCTGAACTCTAATGTTAGAAAAGGGCATTTGTGGGTTTATTTTTGTTTGGGGGTTTTTTCAACCTCTTGAATGGAAACCAGAAGTGAGAAAAATGTCTGTAGAAGACTGCACTTATAAATAATGATAGAAGTATAGAGCAGTAATATAAAATAAAAACAATATTCCACATCTCACTAAGGAACAGTGCTTTTATAAACTATGTCATGATCTTCTACTTTCGATGTAAATCTAGTAGTTCAAAAAAGGAGGCCAAAGGAAATCTACTTATTCCTATAGAATGAATACATTTCCTTTACTCTCTTTGTGATTGTGATATAATGCAAAATTATGTATTTTATTTTATAGATTTTTATAACTGACATCTTCTGTACTTTTGCTGAAACACCCTTCAAGATTATATCCTAAATCAGGAAAAGTAATGAATTCTTTTCATACTTGATTAAGATAAAATACATTACTGTGTGATGTACATATTTCAAGTTTATTCCAGTATGACTTGTGAATTAATATTTTCATTTTTTAAAAACCCATCTCACCCTAAGTAACAGCAGTAAACTCTCAATGGATTCCATTAAAGATGGAACCTTATATTTTCATTGCTTTGTTTTAAGCACAGCACTGAAAAGGTGGACAAATCAGAGTACTACTGCCAGTCAACACAGACTTTATGAAACCCACATACTAGATTAAACTACAGAACTATATTTAACCTGAGAAGATAGGGTCCCATTTATGTAATCCTACTTTGGGAGCTTCTAATGAGTTACTGCAGCCTAACCCAGATATGCCTGCCAGCAAGTTCCCTGCTCTTTCATGTCAACTCAATGATGAGAGTACAATTTCATTGTAAAAATTGCTGCACAGCACAGAGTACTCTTGTTAAACATGGCAATCATCAATATAATCAGTAACCTAAAAATAAACTTCTGCCTAATTTGGCCCATATTTACAACACAAAATCTTTATCTCTATTTGTATTATATTTGCTATATAACTGTAGTCAGTGTTACAAAGCAGAGATTCCCAAGGCAGGGGAACATGTAGTCAATGGAATTAGGTAAGTAAAAAAACTGGTAAATTCTTTGAAACTAGAGCATCCACTAGAGACAGCAGATGCCTACATTTACAAGTCAATGAACACACGCAGAAACTACTGAAAGATGCTTTAGGACTCAAATTATATGTTAAGTGAGTTATTACCACAGTGGCCTCTTTTTGCCTTGAAAAGCTACTGACAAGGATGCTCATCCATCTTCGAAACATCTTCATCTTCCCGAGAGCATCCGCTGAGACTCAGGCTTCCCCAGCTGAGGGTCCTGCATGCAGCCACCCGCGTGGCAAGCACATATGGCGCGTGCGGAGCAGCGGCGCCGGGGCAAGCGCCGGCCATGCGGCAAACATCTGCCAGCTGATCAAAAGTGGCATTAATGAAATGCTAAAAGCAGTTTAGCTCACTCCTGCACACTGAAAGACAGCTACAGTGACAAAAGGTGCGTGGGGAAAGCACCACATTAAGGTTAGAGATGGTAAAAGGAGCAGGGGAAAGGATGAAGCTGTTCAGAGCATGCTTTTGACCCAAGTCATCTACTGTGAACACCTTGCCAAATACAATCATACTACTGCTTGAAATCAAGCACAGCATGGAATACGAAACAGTGATGTAAGAAACAAGGACGGGAATAATACTACTACAAACAGAGGAAATTGTTAAGAATTCGTCATTACAATTTGTCATTGCATCATGCAACTTCATTTCCTGTTGTTTACAGATTTGGCTGTGTTTAAAGGGCTCTGAACTTGACGTTCATCTCAACAAATGATCCCAACAAAAAATTACATGTGTAAAAATAGTTTGAATTCCAGTGTCCCTAGTTGCTTTCTCTACACTGTGTCTGTTGCTGCTGCATATACAGGAACAGCACAAAAAATGCAGTTCTAAGAGATTTCATTTCTGAACATCACATTTTCTCTGGGGCACTAGGATGCCTTTTTCTGTTATAATAACAGGCCCACAGATTCCAAGATTCAGAGCAGAGCAACTATACTAGGCTTGGACACATGGCATTCCCAAAACCAAACAAGGCCAATAGACCATTAACACAGTATCTTGGCTTCAAATTCTAATTATTTCCCTACAAAGCTAAAGCTAAAGTCCAATGGGAAGTTCTTTTACTAATTTAGCTCTTCACAAAGGAAACAATGAGGTGCCTCAAAGATAAAGAGTTTACATTTATTTTACTTAAATATCTTATAAAAAAACTTGATTACAGGAAACAACAAATAATGGCCTCCAATCTACGAGAAATTTTGGCATTGGCTTGGTCGTTCACATGAAACACATTAATTTTAATGCAGCTCTGTCTGGGAGAGAGGGAGATGTGAATCCTCCAGTGACCCGGTCATTTGGATGAACTGCAGAAAAGGGCCAGGCACTGAACCATCTCACAAGCACCCACGGCCTTATGTACATCATATATTGCACAAAGAGATTAAAGACGGAGCAGGAAAAGTCTAAAAGACAATTTTCTATAAATGTGCTTTTGAAAAACTGAGAGACTGATTTTTAGCGTTCTTCTCAAGCTCAGGAAAGCTAATCTGTATGTCCAAGAAGAAAACAACACAATCAGTGGAAAACCTGGCATTAAACAATGACTCAGCACGCTGACTGAGCCTCAAGCTCGGAATAAAGTATTTATAACATGCAAAATTCAGAAGGGTGGTTGCACTCAATCAAAGAAAAAAAAAAAATATTAGTAAGCCAGTAGTAAGCTAACTAAAAGCAAAAATCAGAAATTAGAAAATAGGTAGTTTGCTATTTAAAGAATGGAGAAAAGGTCACTTTTTGTAATGGAAGGGCAATTCAGAAAAAATTCATTTAACAAAAACACTGTAAATACTCTGGAAATTTAAAGTCATCCAATATGACATGATCGTCAAGTAAAAAGATGATGTTGAGATCAGAAAGATAAATCCCATGCTTAGCACCAGTAAAATTTATTATAAAATATATTTCTTTGGCGTTATAAGGGTAAATTTGAATCTGATTACTAACATTTATTATTACAAATGCATAAGATAAAGACATATTATGAATATTCATAAAAGTGCATTACACAAATGCAAGATGATTTGTGCAGACTGAAATATATATTTATCCTACTAAGAAAGATAATCTCAATGGAAGAAAAGAAGCAATTATGTAAAAAGGAAATGCAGAATGAAACAGATACAAGAAAAAGATGAAATTCAAGTTACCTAAGGAGGTTTAGGTGTTTCATGAACGAAGAAGGAAGAAAACCCCAATAAGTGAGAAATCATGCTATGAAGAAAAAGGAGGAAGCATATCAACTACGTATACAATAATATGCAGATAATTGTACAGAGATATAAAACATCAGCATATAAATTCTACTTCTCAAAAACGGAATGAGTTTTAGCCAGGTTAGAAAATGCAAAGCTGAGCTCCAACTTAGAGATCAACACTATGAACGTGGCATTGTCCTACTGGCTCAGAATCTCGTCCAGAAGGATGACAAAGGAATTTATTCCTTTCCTGCCACATGGATAGGCAGAAGAATAACTAAACAACCATCAGTTTTGAGTACACTGCTTTTCTGCCTTATCAGAACAGGATGATAGTTTTGTCTCCTTGACATACTTCCATAGCCAGAGCTCCAAACACAGACACGGGAAATCAAATTCCCTTGGCATTGAAAGATGAAATAAATCTCTGCACAGAGACTATTATTCCCCACACATATACTCAGGAACAGAAGCAGAGCCAAATTCTGATCCAACTGGCAGATTGTCTCTTTGCTAGTTGCAGTGATGTAGACATCAATTCTGAACTGCATTGCTCAGAATCACTACAGGCAAACCCAAAGCAAAAAAAATCACTCAAATATACAAGTCTGGCCACATACTGCAGGTTAAGGCTCCAGTGAAACCCAATGTTATTAGAAATGCTTTCCTTTTTTTTTTCCTTGTAGTAAAAAAAAATTGATTGTTTACATGATTTTCAACACAAACACCACAGCAGTCTACTCCAACATTACAAAACCAGAGAAAGAAACACAAAATTTAATGGAAATGCTTAAGTAATGAAGCTTTGATATTTAATTGATTTGCTTGAGACTATGAATTGCCAAAACCAAAACATTATTTTAATCTGACAGTCCCATTGAGACCAATATCGCATATTACACTGCAAGCTTATTCTAAGCTGTTTATTAGCAAAAATACTAAGAGAATGCAGAAAAGATATCACCAATACAGATCTGCCTTTGAACCTCTGCCTGCCATGGTTATAGGACAAAGCTTCATTTTCACATCTGCATAGGTAGTACCCAGTCTAGTTTGAAGCCCAGGTGACAGAACCAAAGGGTGACAGTCTGCAGTGCCACTCTGCAGCTCTACAAGTCGGCATTTCCTGCAACTGATTTCCCACATTCCTCTTGGACTCAGCTACGTGTATTCAAACAGCGTTTAAGTCTTAAGCCACATGGCTGGCACCATTTCTCCAACATCCTGCTCACCTAAGTCAAACAACCCGAGATACCACAATGCAGAATATTAGCTATCCAGAGAATCGCAGAACATACTGCACCAATAGGATCTAACCTTCATACAGCACAGAAGATGGTGCTGGGACATACTTAAAAAATATCTGAAAAAATAAAAACTCCCTAATCAATGGGATGAAGTGTCTGTAAAGGGATGTCAAGCATTTGGTCTTGTTTAATTGGCTCTAAGTCAAAAGGACAGAAGTGGTCAAGGAAAGAAGACCAGAACAAAGTAGGGGATCTGCAGTTAGAGAATGGTGAGTGTGCAGGACCAGATTCCAAATGGAATCATTTTTGCCGTCAGTGAGCCATAACATCTCAGTGGTGCATACTGAAAATATTTATCTGAAAAAAACCAGGAAACAAATCCAGAAGTACTTCACAGTTTTCCATAGAGGAGAAATTATTAATAGTCCCAGAAGCCTTGCTCAAGAATGTGAACACATGTGTTTCAAGCCATCTCTGTGCTCTTGATGTTTTGTTTGACCAGTCTAGTACAATTTTATGTGTTACCCCAGAAGTGTCACAAGACAGAACTCCAGTGTACCACAGATCTCTAAGTTGATATCCAGATCATGTGGAGGACAGGCCTGCAGATTGCTTCAACAGATGCAGAACACAATCAGGGTGACTCCACCTCCCCAAAATTTACATTAAGATGAAATGTTTATTGTCTCTGTGACAGTGGCTTTTACAAAGACATTTTTCCTCTGGAATTGCATAGGTGCTCTTTGCACAGCAAGTTACAATGAGGACAGCAATGGCCATGATCCCATACCAATGGTGTTTGCATGCAGCACCTTTAGCCAGCTAAATGCATGTGACATGCAACATTTCCACCAAACACCCTGGAGCCAAGCACAGTTTCAAAAGCCACAGCAAAAACTAACAATAAAGTTCTCAAAACATCAAGAAAGACAATCTGATATGCTACTTAGAGAAAGGTGAATCCTATTTGCCAAAAACAGGTAAGACCTCAGCACTCAATTTCTTGTCATCCAAAACCCCTACTAGGGACTGGGATGCACATCTGTCCTGCACCCAAAGTGCCAGTCTGTCAAGACTCTACAGAAATTATCAACAATGGCAAAACCCCACAAGCAGGAACTGTGGTCTGCCAGGTTAGCACACAGAAGATGCCCTTCACGACCAGACAGCAACTCCAAGTTCAGAAACAAACACAGAATTGCCTGTGCATCTCCATTGCCTTCTACATGGTGTCTCCACCTTCTCTGAGAACTCCATCCAGGTCTGAGGTCTGCCACCGAAGAGAACAGACTCAGAGAGCCCACGTAGTTGGAGGTCAAATGCATCAGTGGATGAAAAACACAGCTTCCCAAAAACACTGAAGCCTACTGAGAAATGCTAAGAAATAAGTTCTAATGCAGTACAAATGAAAAGGGCTTAGCACTTGAACTGACAACAAAACTAAGGACAACCAATGAAGTCCTAACAACACAGGCATGGATGATACAAAGCTTTGTGACACACGGATGTTCACAGGTAGGCTTAAAGAGTTCAAAACTACAATACAACCTGGTTAAATTTATTCACATTGTAATTCTTAAGTGTACTGTGTTAGTTTTATACTAATAAATAGAAACAGTACTACAGAAGAAGGTCTGTGCACTTCTTCAATCACTAAAGTTTTAGTCTGTGGCTCCAAAGTCAAATTTGTCAACTAAAATCCTTAGAATACATACAAGCACCAGCCTACAGTCCCACTTTTCAGGGCAGGTTTCATCAGTCAGAAACACCTGCACCATGGGCGGTGCTAAAAGCTGGGGGAAAAAATCCAATGTTTAGACTTTACAGCGGATTATTTGCTGTTGATTGAAGAAGGATATACATGTAATCAAAGCCCCAAAACTGTAGCAGCTCTTCCCATGCACAGAGGTCAGGGTCACAATGAGTGCAACTACTGCTGTCAACCTCACTGCCTATACTGGTTGTTATTTACATCCAGTGTAAATTCAGAACACATGCAAGGAAGCTGACAAATGTATGGATGATGGATCCATGTCATACAGACTGTAGCTGAGATCAGAATCAAATGAGTCAGTATCAAAAGGGTTTTTATTTTTCTACTTAAAAATCTACAACCTTTGCAAGGGAGAAGCCATGACAACATTTCTCTCACCCACAGGGTGGGGCGTATCTCAGGCAATATTGGAAAAAAAAAAAAAAGAAAAAAAGTGGTTTATGTAATTCAAAGCCTCCAAAAATAAGAGTTTCATATTGCACAGTTTCATTGCTGAAGAATGTATCTCAGTTCTTTCCACGTTAAAAAAAAATTCTATCAGAAAACAGAATGACATGGCTTAATCTGTGCAGAACATGCATTCCTCCATCACGACAAAGCACAACAAAATAAGAACATGTAGCATTTTGACATCAACAAAGCTGCCTACATAGACACCCACTCTTTCTTATTTTCACTGCTGCATATTCTTTAACTCACTCATTTCCTTCTGCATCTTTCTCACCATTCTTGACTTACCTACTTCTCATAATAGCTTCTTCAGACTTGTTTTCACATGAAAACTGACCATGGAACGAGTTACTCCTTTACAGACAGTTCAGAATACAGCATCCATTTTCATTTTTCCTCCTCCTGATACATTTATATACCAATAAAAATTATTCCCTTGAGAAACAGAGACGTTATTCCAGAGTACCTGAAATAACTTGAGCAGGAGAGATATTCAACAGATCTAAGCTTCGTGCTGTGATAGATTCACACATTTGGTCCCACCTCCCAGTAAGGAGCTGGCAATTATTGCATTCCCATGCAGGACCATGGATTTTTTCCAGCTCCCTTACTCCGCATGCAAGTTACAGCTGAATGTGGCAGCTGAAGCAGCAATGCATGTTTACATCAGATATGCAAAAGCTAGACATACTGGGTATGAAAGAGCGAATGTGCAGTATATTTTGGGGTTTTTTTTCTGCAGATTAGAACTATTGGTCTTGAGAATCATGATACTCACTGCTTTGCTTTACTGATTTTATATTTACAGATGTAAATCTGTAAGAAATGTATTTATTACATCAAGTGGTAAGGGATCACATGCCTCTAAAGGTTTTAGATATTCCTCTGCTTTGTGAGAGGAAACAGCAAATAATTAGAATCCTGTGTTGCTTTTGTGCTGTTTGAAGGATTAGCCTCTCTCAATTCCTGGACAATATATATAAAGTACACTAAGTGCTGTGCTGAGAGCTTAAACACTGTTTAACTCAGACACATCTCCAACACATCCCCTCGTAAAGCATATTCTGTCATTATTATGCAATTATGTTAAAGAGCTATATGCAGGAATCGTCTGTTTCACCGGGCTCATCAGATATGCTGCCTCCACAAACAGATTTATCTGTATATTAATTCTTGCAGTATTTTCTAAGTGCACATTTATGAATGCACACAAAATTTTCTGCATTCAAATTTTCACTCTTAAAAACCACAGCTTTTTTATCCAATACCTAGTTTCCTAATAGCTCACTAAATAGACAGACTAAATCTAGCTCAGATATATCTAACCATGGCTGTAGTCACGGTTCCCTTCTTTGATGCAGAAGTAGGCATCTATTTTCTAGACTACACGTCTTCTAGGAAAGGCTAAGGTGAAAAGATGGATAAAAAAAAGTAGAAAAAAACGCTAAAAATACTTCAGGCTTTCCTACACAGTGGACAGTAGCCAAATCTCCCCACCCCAAAAAAACCCCAAAAAAAAAAAAAAAAAACCACCAAAAAAACCCAAACAAACAAAAAAACCCCCTTAAATCTGCAAACAATAATATATACACATAATATTTGTTATTGACATAAAGGCAGGGTTGGTAGAATTAGCTGAATGCAGGAAAGCTTTGGGTTTTTACTGCAAGAGGTAGTACAGCGCCAACCTCCTCACTGGTCAAATGCAGAATCTAAAAAATTCTAAGAAATTTCAGCATATGATGGCATATGCTGAAATTAAAAAAATCCAACCAAAGCCAGACAAAATCCAAAATAAACAAACGAACAAAAAAGCCACCACCAAACCAAACTAGAAAACATTAATAAAGGGATATAATGAGTTGTCAGGAACAAAACAGTCCAAAAGATTAATTTTTCAGGGTGACTCATTGCAAAAAATAAAGGCTCATGCCATTAATCAGTGAAACTTGATCAAAAATACAGAAATGGCTCATCTAACCTTCACAATCAAGCATATACATCTTGAGTTCTGGAGCAGGAGATTTGTCTTCAAGCCTTCAACCCTTTTTACACATGCAGTTTGAAACTGGCCAACAAATGCAAAAATTAGTCATACGGGACTGAGAGACAGCAGAAGCATTTAAGGCTCATTTCCATAGGAAGCCAGGCTACAGCAAATGTAATTAAAATTTTTAATAAGAGTTTGCCACTTTACTAAAAAACTCAGAATTACCAGGACAGTAAGTGTTGGGGCACTCCCATCCTACGTGGCAGAGGCCAAAGCCTCACGCAAAAGCTAATAGGATGATTATCTTGAGAAGGATTATGCTGCACAGAGAAGCTGAAGTCTGCCTTTGTGAGAATTAGGTCCATCATCCTTACTGGTCAGATGAATTATTTTCTTTTGCCATAGTGCAGATAGATTATCACTTGGTCTTCCTTAAAATGAGTGAATCTCAAAGAATATCAGTATACAAAGGTGGGATAAAATGTATTTGCAGATCTTTCTTTTTGGTTTAAGAAATAGGGAGTCCAGAAAAGGATTCAAGAGGAAAAAGTAATTAATACTTTTATAAGAAATAAAAGTCTGCCACACTAAACTAGCAGAGTATAATTATAGTATAGTCTATACCTAACAAGCTTAGCAATGAATGATTGAGACATGATCTGTTCTCCAGGAAATGCCAAGATATTACTCAAGTAGATCAACATAAGGTAAAAACATTGTGAAAGTGGTGTTTTACACCTTGATATGGAAAAAAAAGGTTCTTGGGGTTTCGTTTTCCATTTCTACGCAATTTAGAAAAGGAGCACCTCCCAACATACTCTCTCCATCCTAACAGAGACAAGAGAGTGTTTGCATGCAGATAGTGCAGACAGACCTACATGAAGCACTTACTCCAAAATCAGAGAAGTATGTGCAACTTAGGGACTCAAAGAGAACGAGAACCACTGTCTCACAAAGTAAAACCTTCACCCTACAAGCACGTCCTGATTAGACTCAGGGTAGACACACATCACATCACCACAAGTATTTATAAACATGGATAATAAGCTTCAGAGAATTAGCAGTTCACAAGAAAGCAAGGCCTGTATTTTGGGCGGTAGCTCAAGTGCAAGCTAATGAGAAGAAATACAAAATAGTCGACACTTTTTTGCATAAACAGAAGCACTACAGAGCAGTAAACAAACAGCTATCCGATGCTGGATATTGCTCTAGATAGAAAACAGAAAAATAAAATAAAAACTCAGCCTCATAATCACTGACATTTTGGAAAGTCTTACTAAAATAGTCTACTTTAGTTAGAGAAGGTGTTCCTTGTTCTGACTGTTGAAGAAGAGGAATAAGGTAATTTTGGAAGAATCCATAGAAGATTTTTCTGCAGTGGCTCACTCTTACTCTCACCAAACAATAACAACAATAACAGCATCTCAGTTTCAATTACACCAACATACCACTTGGCTCACCTCATCTTAAAATAAATAGATAATGTTAGGATTAAATTTGAGAGTGTTAAACTCACAGGGGAAAATTTAAAAAATCACCTCCTCACCTGCACAACAAAGTCAAAGCAATCAGATACGCAGAGAGTGCCTATAACGAAGGCTGACAACTATGTTGACCATAGCCAACGGGACACCATTTACTGAGGTTACACCCAGGAAGCCAAGCATTTCATCTGCTGCACATGCTGAGCATCAGCACTAAATCAAAAGTGAAACTGCAAAATGCAGCCCTGCGACTCTACTGACACTTCCTTCCTGGATGCAAAGGTAACAGCTATCACAAGAGCAACCAAAAGCTTTCAACAGTAATGTTGTGTCAAAGACAACTGAAATGAGGACAACTGTCAGTTACCCAAGAGGATGAAAGCTAAATTTAAATGGCAGTAAGAAATACGAAAAAGCATACTTTCTCGAACAGCTCCCATTTCCCTGTGCCCAGGTAGGGTGGTAGAAAATGGGCAACTTGGTGTTAAGGTGGACGGAAAGTGAGAAGAAAACTGAACAGAAACTTCAAAGAGTTAGGAGAGACATCTTGATCCTCCTACAGTTGTGGCTACATTCAGTAGGGAACAAGTAAGCAACACATGAACAAATACACATAATATAAATAGCTCCTCTCTTAATTTTACACCGATTACAGAATGCCAGCTTGCAGACTAAATATGTAGTTTTTAAAAACATCTAAAAGAAACAAATTAATTAATATTTACATCAAAGTTCTCTTATTATCAGAATGAAACAAAAATGCCTTTCAGCCATCTTTCACTAAAACCAAAGTAAAGCCAAAGCAAAGCAAACCAATGTTGACTGCGCGTTTTGAGGATGACATAACCACTATAGAAGAGACTACTCACTACTTCTAAACATGTCACCATTTAAGTGATTTTTGCTTCACTTTCAGACTTTCACCTCCAGAATTTGGTTTCAGTGTATCAGGTTATTCAACATGTTAACAGGACAGCACCAAAACAGCAGCATGTGTATGTATGTTCAAGTTTTTATAACATGTGCATTAGGCAACCCTCTCTTCAAACCAAGGATATAAAGATTAATTAGAAATTGGCACTCTATATCCTTGTCTTCTTGACAAGTAATTTCCCATTGTGTACAAGACACAGAGTGACTACAAGTGTCTGTGCCTAACAAAAAAACAAAAACGAAATAACAAAATTCCCACTGTATTCCTCATCAAATCAAGCACCTTATCCATTCCTGTCTAACTTAACAGCTGCAGGTGGGAGCTTCCCAAATACATCTGGCTCTTCATTTGCATTTCTGCATGCGTTTGAGACCCTATATGGTAAAGAATGCGTCAAATCCAAAGGTAGCTGTGGAATTAAATACCAGATCTATGAGCTTGGATTGTGCTGAGAGGAAAAGGGGAAGACCCCACCTACCACAGCACAGGGCAGAAGCTTCTCTTCAGCTGTCATTCTTAGTAGGAGAATAAAGAGATGAAACAGTGCAAGTAAGGAAGTAACCAACCAAGTTTTAGTGATCTCTAAGAAAGGCCTACAAAACCATTCCATCCACCAAACAAAAAGTTCTGATTTACAATAATGTGCAAAGGAGGGAAGTATCATGGAAAAAGAATGAATAAAATGTTAAACTACTACTGTGGCTCCATTTTGCCCAACTGACAATGAATCTATACCACTTTTATTGAACTACTGTAGATTTTTTCCTATTACTGAAATTAGGGCCAATAAAGTTTGACATTTTAAAAAATCTTAGCAAAAATTAAAACAGAATTAAATAACAAAATTTGCATGCAGGAGTAAAAATTCTCAAGATGGAAAACCCCACTTGTTATATCATTAACTAATGATATTTTATTGTAACATGTGAATAAACTCTGAAACAATGACCAGGAAACTGATTTTCCTTACTAATGCTGACTAACATTGTAATAAGTACCCTAAATCAGCATTTGTTCTAAATATGGAACTTTTTCTTAATGAGAAACAAAAGAGATGGAATGCATTTGTGCATATCAATACACAAAGCTGCAATTAAGGCTGAATATTGTACCTTCAAAATGAAGTAGAACAGAGTTAATGAAAGTTGAGAGAAAAAAAATCAGGATTAGACACAGACATGAGGAAGGGTTCAATGGTTGTTTTTTTTTGCTTTATGGCAGAGCAACTTTGGTTCAAAATTAATAAATTAATAGAGACGCAATAATCAGTGGTACCTGTCCATATATCCTGTTAGACGGAGGCAGCATGCAACCAACCTTGCTTCAATACAAAGGGCAATCCAACCTCATATTCTTCAGTATTTTCTGTTCCTGACATGTATTTATGCCAGCTCCATCTGGCCTTGCACTATCCAGAAATACTGCCCAGACCCATTTCTTTCTTCATATACTTGCTACTCCTCCATCTCCCATCTTCTATCATAATCTGACCAAAATGTTCTTTAAGAAAAAAAATCTATACATGAAAGTAACTATAAACATTTCCATACAGACAAATAATATTTAAAAGGCAGAAACAGACAGTAGGGCTGAGATGAACTGTAACAAAGATGGTGCTGCAGAACTAAATGTACAAAATATGGAAAAAAAAAAGTGAGCTTGAATAAGATGGACCTCTAAGAGAAAAATGTTAAGGAACCTCTGCTCCATCACTGTGTACTGGGATTAACATTTTAAGAGAGCACATCTCTTTCAATTCAAGCCTCATTCATGCCTCAGGTTCAACAGATGGTCTCTTCTGAGGATATTTCCACCTCTTGCATTCCCGTAACAACAATCTAAGACACTAAAGGAGCACGCATTTAAGTGGAGAGTGAGCATTGTTCAGAGCATTTCCAAAAAGTAAATGGATATAAAAAGCCTTCATCTACACACAGGAGAACTTAAATATGTTGGGCAAATCTCTACACCAATGGCCTTTTGAGTGTTTGTAAGCAGACAAGCCCCAATGCCTCAGTGAAGGAGTCCTAGGGGTGGCCTCCTTGAACTTGTAGAGCACCTCTCCAAACAGTGGTCTCTCCACCCTTAAGAATCACCTCTTCTACAAGACCCAAAATTCTTGGCCCTTCTGCTTAAATCTCCAATCTGTTTAAATCTCTCGATTCACTTCATATTAACAACCTAACTATGGGCACCCATCCAGAAACAAAACCCTCAAATCTCAAAACAGCCCACACCACCTCAGGTGCAAGAAACAGTCATCCCAATGGACCAAGAAGTACAACCAGAGCAGAGACTGAAAATAAATGTTCTAAGCCATACAGAGTATCCCAGCTTCTGTATCACAGTAACTAATTTTAGCATTATTAACAGTAAGACATGTGTTTTTTCAATGCAGAACAAAAACACCATTCCAAAAGATAATTAAGGAAGACTTTAAAAGTCTTCAGAGAAACCTTCCTGCCTAAATGCATCATGAATTAATGCGTCTCACAATCACAAAACATTTATTTTCAGCAGGCTTTGGAAAACTAACACAAAAATATTCACCCCTTGCCATATAAAACCTGAAACCAAAGCTGGCATCTCACAGAGATGAAACACAGCAGACCCTAATAAGCATTACAGAACCCAACTCCTGCATAAATACATAGGCACATCAAGCTTACTGTCAGTGAGACCAATTGTGTAGGAAGAGACATTACTGTGTATACATGATGGGTTCTAAGCATAGGGCAGGGATCGCATGGAGCAAAAGGAATCTCTGAATGAAGTGGGTGTCAATTTCTTCCCTTTACAAAATTTACTAGGATTTCTTTCTAATAATTCTATTAATTTTAAAATAAATACTGTCAGTTAAAATTATCATAATTTCTTAGGATTGTTTGATTAAGCAGCGTGGCGCATGGAAGCCATCAGTCAGGCTAGTAAATATATAAATACCTAACAAAAATAATTCTTATTTTTTAGTTAATCCTGTGTCCACTGTATCTTCCCTCTAATTTTGAGATCCTGCAAATCTGCAGTGACTTGCAGGCCTGGCCACTGCTTTAAAGGCTGATGGAAAGAACTTTTTTTAAAATCTCACCCATTCACTGGAACAAACCAGTCTTGATGGGGAACCAAAAGAGAGGAAAAATTACACTGTGTGCAGACACTCCTCTCATCCAGCCCCCGGAGTGATCTGTTCAGGAGTGTTGCCATAGAAAATGGAAAGGAAGCCTCCAATTAGGGACGAGGTCACATTTAAGCAGAGATATTATGTAAATATCAGCCAGCCGGCATCCTGCAAAAAAAAAAATAAATAAAGGCCTCATCCTGCCAGCCCTCCAAGGGCAGGCCTCGGGTCTGCTCCTGGAAAAGCCCTGCCGGCAGGTCGGGCTCGCAGGAGCAGGTGCCACCGCGGGGTCTGCCCGGAGACCTCCGGCCCCAGGCACAGCCCGGGCGGCGGGCGGGCGGCAGAGCCTGCGGGGCCGGCATGCTCCGGACCGGCATCCCGCCCTGCCGCGGCACCGGCGGGCATGAGAGCACGGGC
>VZRL01004627.1:1448341-1473466 GCA_013397895.1 Origma solitaria
CGCACCGCCCCGCAGCGAGCCGGGCGCTGTGCGCGCCGCGGGGACGCTGTCCCTCGCTCGGCTCCCCGCCGCGCCAGTGCGGGCACGTCCGGCACGGAGTGCCGAGGAGGATGCGCCCGTTTAATGTTTTATGTCGCGCTCGGCTGTCGCACAGGAGAATTGGGCACGGAGTTGTCAGTTTAACTCAGCTGCCGGACGCCTGTAAACCCTGATGCCATTTAAACCCTCGTTCTTTGTCAGAATGGAAGAGAATATCAGCTTGAAGCGCCCGGGCCCAGGCTCTGCTGTGGGTTTCAAAGCAGACTGACTCCTCTGCGCCGATCCACATCGGCTGTGAACGCACCTTTCCTAAAATGCTGCTCGTGGTTATATTTGTTGATCCAGATTGAGTGACTGACCCGGTGAATGCAGCAGAAATGTGTTTCTGTGAGCCAAGTACCAAGACCTGGGGAATGGGAATGGTCATGACAGCTGGCTCAGTGTTAAGGTTGATGGCTTATGCAGTGTTTGTATAAATTGGCCCAGAATCAAGGAGAAAATCTGCAAGTTTACCACTCAATTAGTTTTGCTGTTGTTGCTGCTGTTGTGTTAAGTTTGTACTTAGTTTAATAAGGCAAGATGGCTTTCAGAAAATAGATTTGAAACAGGAACCACAATATACAAGAAACATGCATCAGCTCAAAACGTGCTCAAAGAAGTGCTTTGGTGAGCTTCAGCAGAGAGACAGCTCAGGGCAGGAGCACAGACACAGAAATTTGAGAAGTGTTCTGGATAAAACTAATACTATTGATGGTCACACTGAATGATTAAAATCCAAATTGGAACGCACATTTTAACAGTCAAGGCAATTAAACAGTCAGAAACACCTTTTGAGAATAAAAGAGAATATGCATCGCTGGGCAGTGTGAAGCAACACTTAAACAAATCTCTTTCCAAAGGGAGGCATTTCAAACAGGATCTAAAGGAATTATTGTAGCCAGAATAACCCCAAAAGTTCCATCTCTGTAGAGAAAATGCTGCTTTTGATTTAAAATCAGTATGAATTGAATGTCCCAGTTGGTGTTAATTACTTCATATAGTTAATTTGTTCCATTTTCTAAGAAAATTTCAGGTATAAATGTTTGATACTTATCCTTTAAAAAAATGCCAACGCATTTATTAGTGGCTATGTTCCAAATCTGGATTAATGAAACCATAATGAGCAGCTTGATATGCTATAGCTGCTATCTAACTGTCCTTCGTAGGAGTAGGAATCTGGGGCCTTAGTTCTGGCCCTGGTCAGGGAGAGGAAATTGGAGCTCATAAATAATATATGCATGGCTTTATATTAGTGTTATGTCTTCTGCAAGGATGCAATATTGTGTTCTGAAGAAAGGCAGGATGTTCTGTATAGGATTTTCTTGTAATGGGCTGGTGCATAGGTTGTTACATGCAAAATATCTTCTTATTAAATAATTTTTGCTTGAAAGTACTTGAAAATAAAGAAGAAAGTGATGTTTGTAACTTAGCTAACATTTTGTTTCTCAGCATTTGTTGGAGCTTTTTTTTTTTTTATTAACAAAAATTTGATTTAATTTGAAAGTAAGGTCAGGTGATTATCTTTGCACAGAGTCAAAAATATTAGCTTCGTGTCAGACATGGCTCTATACCCTGCTGTTCCCTTCAGCTGGAGAGCAACCATCACCTCATGAACCCTAATGCATTCTTTTGAGAGTATGGAGTTTGATAGTTCACTAATGCCTAGAAGCTGACCCATTGCACTGCCTGCACTGCACAGATGTGAAGATGGTCCCATCCCCAAGAACTAATGCTATTAGTGGTCATGGAATAGCCAAGACATTGGCATATTAAGTGAAAGTAAAGATCTATAGTCTGGCCTGGTTTTTCTTTTCCTGTTTCTTTACAGCAGTGTTGTATCTTCCTGGAAGAAAACTACTGGGTCAAGCCCAAGTTCACACAGGAATTCTGTGGGTCAGCCAAAAATTATTCCTGATATCTCCTGGTAACTGTGGTGTCCCTGCTGATGTGAGAAGCTTCTGAACAACACAAACAGAGTGCAAAGTTGTGAAATACAGAAGATGTCTGCAAAGGAAGAGAAGTACTTTGCCCAGCTATCAGGTGATTTATTACTCCTGATTGTTTGGCTAGTGTGTTATCAGCTTCCTAACTCTGCCATGAGTGATTGGTAAAGCAAACTGAAAAATTGAATCTGAAAAGTCCTATGTGAGACATCAGCAACAAAATATTCGGCTGTGTTCTGAATTCTTTAAAAATCAATGCAAATTCTTCATTTAGTTCAGGAGGAAAAAAACTGGCTCTTCGAAGTAACACTTGAAAAATGCATTAAAAACCTTTTGGTAACTTTACGACTATGCAATTTTGAATTACAGGCACTTTGACTTTATTGCACTCATGCTGCAGCAACTATATTAAGTAGAAAGCAAAATAAAATTTCAAGGACAGGCCATAATTGAAAAGTTAATTCATTTTTAATATTGATATACTCATTTTAAAGAGCTTTATGCCTGCAGACTAGCAGAAGAATATCAGACTCCTTGCTCTAAATTTGCCTTTTAATCATAATAAAAATCTCTTGTAAACAGAAGTGGTCCTCCTGTTCAGTTAAAACTGAAAGTGTGAGAAGTTTTTAAAGCTCGAGCTCTTAATAATTGCCTTAAGCCTTAAGCTTTTACATTCTTTTATGGAAAAAAAATCCTAGAACATACTTAAAATTGATTTACATACAGGAGACCAGACTATCTGCCGCTGTAAATGTAAAAGCAGTGCATTGATTATTTTTTTATTACTGTTGTTATTATTGTTAGTATTATGAATATTATTATTTAGAAATCAGAAATACAAATCTAAAGAATAGAGGTTTTTTAAACAGTATGTTTTTTTCCCATCGAAATGCAGCCATCTGCAGGCAGTTATAAAATAGTGCATAGCAACAGTACAACAATTATGTACGCTATATGGTTATATTTAAAACTTCTTACAGCAATGATTATTATGAGTGTTAATACTGCTCAGAACAGGCAAGAGAAAATTAGTTTTAGGGGGAACATTAAGTAGGCTGACTATAATTATACACTTTAAAGGATTTGGGTGGGAACTTTTATGGGAATGATTTTTCCAGAAAAGTTGGATTCAAGACATCTCTTTCAGAAAGCCTGGGAGATTCAGAGTCATTGAAATGGAATGAGGTTTATTCTTCTAGGTTATTATGGCATTGTGAAACTTGCAGCGGATTTTCATTTAAAACAGTCATGTTTTAACATTCATTTAAATTTTTTAAAAACATTCTATTCAGATTCAAGATTGCTGGAAAGAGCTGGCCTGATTTTCTGTAGTTGAGATATGTTTTGCTGAGAGAGCTGGCTGCTCAGTGTCTGTGTATGGGATGCCTGGGCTGTCTGTCTGCGTTGTGGGAGAGTCTCTAGCAAGGCTACCTTGGCCCCGGAGCAGAGGTGCCTCTTACACACCCCAAGAGAATCTGTCTTGCTGTGCAGTCATGTACAAAATTGATGGTGGCACCAACACAGGCCAAAAAAACCAATCACCTATCGTGCTGCTGAATTTCAGAACACAGAATATGTGTCTGTTGCAGCAAAAGGGAATTGGTGCTGGTGTGTGCAGCTCGCAAGGTGGGACTATCCCTGGTTTGGCCGAGGGCACAACCTGCCCACGCCCACCGAGAGCTGTGTGTGCATCAAATAAATTCTATCTACAACACGCACTTTGTCAGAATCTAATCCTCTTTTACAAATGGTTGAAACACTGATATGACAAGTTGCAGTATGTCTTCTTGGAGATGTTCTCCCTTCTTTCTCACCCTATTGATGGATTCTGCCTTAGGTGGGTGATGGCAGAATATCCAGAAATAGCATGTGTTACAAACTCGTGCTTCTAACAGGGAATGATTACCATGCATGGGTATCAATAGCAACCTAAGAAATTAGACTGCAATCAAGAGTTGAAATATGTCATTTTAACAGTCATAAATTGTGTTTCTGTATTGTACTGGGTAGAGTGTACAATATTCCTTTCTTTTGTGTGTCAACATGTGTCTGAGCAGATACATATGCACCTTCAATGTTTCCTTGGACCTGTTTTAGAGAAGTCACTTATTTCTTAATAGAGGGGGGAAAATCTTCTGGGAATATACACCCCAAAATTAGGATTTATTATAGGCTTTATGTACAGCTGAGTTGGTTAAAAGCTGCCTTGCTGTGCAGTCACATATCAAATTAAAAATGACAATATAAATAGATGAAGTTAATGACTATGCTGTGGAATATGGGAATAAAGCATTAGACTCATGCTAAAACAAAGGGGAAAACTGAAGATTCACAATATATTAACCCTTGTGCAGTCAAAGATGCTCCTATAGAATCAAGCACTAGTTCTTTGGATGGCAACTGATTTCTCGTGCTACACTACCTGCATAGCCCTCTTTCATGCATATGCTGAGATGATTAGCTATAATAAGGAAAGGCTAGGGATTAAAAGTGTAAAAATAACAGCCATTATACTTCTTAGAAGGAATTCTCTGAGGATGTGTGCCTGTGGCTCACTCGCTTTACTACATGATGTATTGAGCTAGACAGAGTTTTGCTGGAAAAAGGCTGCTAAACATGGCTGTTAAAGTAACGACATTTTGGTGGACATTTGTTTCTCTTCAGGATTCTTTTTCTTTCTTTTTAAGGGTGAGTTGTTGGATGATAATGACCACCTTGGCTTTCTGAAGACAAGATCTTATAATATTGTGTACATATTGATAACATTATATAAGTTTGTCAACTCTTGAGTTGTAGCATTCCCGTTATAGAAACTTAATGTGCAAAGGAAAAAACGAAAATGTGCTTTACTGATCTTCCAATTAATAACAGGATTTAATCATATTGAATATTTTAGTGCAGCTACACCAGCCTATATGTTTAGAATGTAGGTGTACTTTTCTTGCATGCAGGGATTCAAAACTGGAGGTTCAGGACATAATACAAGGTTATGCACCATTTCAAAGGACAGTAGCTAGTTGGAAATGCCCTTTAAGAACTACCACAGCTTCTGTTGTGCACACAGATGTAAATCTTCAATCAGTATGCAAAATCAAGAAATACTTTACTGCTGTCATGCAAGGTCTTTGTTTGGGGGGATATTGAGGGATGTATCTTTCTTAGAGAATGAAAAAAGGTTGCTCTCATAAAGTTCATCTCTGTGAAGAAATAAAGGGTGATAGGGAAGTGAACAGATAGTCTGACAAATTCCTTCCCTTTTCCATATTAAAAAGAAGATTGAGGCAAAGATTTGTTTCTCTTTGGAAACGAGGGTGTAACTGAGCATAGGAGATGTGTAAGATCTGCTGTTTCTCACTTGGAAGCAGCTCTCCTCAAAGAGAGTGTAGGACTTTGAATACTGGATGAGGTCTTCAGAGGTAGAACTGCATAGGACCCGTTGCTAACCAAAGATAATGGAATCAATGAGTATTCCTTGAGGAAAATGAAATGGGCACTTTCATTACTCACTCCGGAGATGCCCTACCATAGTCAGTGAAGATATCAAATTCCTCCTGTATTATCATATTCTTGCGTAACTGAAGTTATTCCTTGCTGTCTATAGATTTCTGGTGGTGCAGTACCTGGATGCTTTTGTATGTAATAAAAGTATATTTAATCTCTTTTAAGTGACAGCTTAATGTGCAACAGAGGAAAATAAAAACATTTCTCATGTTTAAAAATTAATTGCAGCAGGTGCAATTAACCTTATTATAAGAAAAAAAAATTATTAATTGCCCATATAGCATTGGTCTCCTTGTACCACTTTAAAGGCAATTTCACCTAAATTCAATAAAACAGGCTACAATAAGCAGAAACTTTAGACAAGATTAATGTCATTAGCTCTGTCTTTACAATGTTTGTCCTTAGGAAAAGTACAAAATTGATTATTTCAGTAAAGGAAGCTCAGAGTTCAGTAACAACGTGAGTAATTAAGACTGTGTAAACATAGACTTCTGTCCAAATAACATGGAGTGCATTTATACTTTGTTATGGCCCCCTCTTTTCTTTAGATGACTTCAGAAAAATAACTTTGAGAATAGAATCGAACAGTTCAGTTGAAAGAAACCTACACCAACCCTCCAGTCCAACTGCAATATATGGTGGTGGAGATTGCCAGCACTATTTTGTGATGGAGGGTGGAGTCACATTGCAAATAAAGACTAAGAAAAAATGGGGATGCATGTCAAACAAAATTTAATTAAACTATGTAATTGCAGGCTCAGATAAAGAGCAACACTATGAAAATGTTGTGAATACTCCCATGAGATGGTGTTACACACACGAGAGTTTGAAAAAGGTTCAGTCAGTTGTTGTCTAGGCACAGTAATGTAGTAGTGGGTTCAAACAGGTCAAGTGGGAAGATGACAGTAGAAGGTATCAGTAAATTAGGCTACAGGAGGATAAAAAGGATGTATGATGGAGGGAAGGGCAGTCAGCAATGGAGGTGACCAAACTGCTGAGATCCCTCAGCTCGCACTGTGTATGAGCTGGTGGTTCACAGCCCAGGGGGCTCATGGCTGTGCTGCTTGGTCCATCTCTATGCAGGCTCCCGAGGGCTGCCTCTAGCCACAGTACTTTGTAACGTGGACTTTTTCCTCTGAGGCTCTTCCTTCGGTGATGATTCATGATTTACTTCAAAAAGAGAGGGCTGCCGAGATGACACATTTAGGCTGCAGATCCTGTGTGCAAATTAATTCTCTCTCTGTGCAGTCTTTCCAATTTCCCAAAGCTCATCTAAGGAGGTTGCAGGGCAAAAAGAAGCAAAGAGAATGCTGTTTTTTGATACCCCAGAGCTCAGTGTATGAAATGTGTTTAATCTGGTAAACCAGGTAAAGCTCATAAAGCACCCTGAAGATGCTCAGAATTTCATTATTTCCCTAGCTTATTTTTTTATTTATTTAAGATGTCAGCACAACTGCATTTGGAATTTAGCCTGCCTGTCTCCTACAGAAGCCTTTCTTGCTCAAATGGAATGAGTCAGGCACAGTGTGTATAAAACACTTTGTGGTGCCAGACATGAGGCAGTGTAAGGCCTCTGTGTATTTCTCTGCTTCAAAAAAGAAATGTTCTCTTGCCTAAAGTGAAAATGAAACAAAACCTCCAAAGGCATTTTCTGTTCCTTCTGTACCTATCAAAGGGTATAACAGTATTGAATTATTTAGGTAACTTTCCCTATTACACTGTGGTCTTTTATGAATCATTTCAAGTGGCTTGGGCCCTCACCATAAAAAATCTTATCATATTCTAAAGACTTTGAGAATGGCCCAAAGGAAAGATTTTAGATGAGTTAAAAAATTCTGAGAACCTCAAATTGCATTTTAATGAAATAATCTTTTTAATCTTGACAGATGTGCTGGTTTTGGCTAGAGTGGAGTTAACTTTCTTCACACTGGCTGGTATGGGGCTGTGTTTTGGATTTGTGCTGAACACAGGGTTGATAATACAGAGGTGGTTTTGTTATTGCTGAACAGGGCTTACACAGAGCCAAGGTCTTTTCTGCTTTTCATACTCCACTCTGGCAAGGAAGTTGAAAGTGCCTGGGAGGCTGGGAGGAGACACAGCCCGGACAAGTGACCCAAACTGACCAATGTGACATCATGCTCAGTATGTAAAGGGGGGAAGTAGGAACGGAGAGGCATTTGGAGTGATGGTGGTTGCTTTTGTTTGTCTTCCCAAATCACCATGTGATGGGTCCTGCTGTCCTGGAGAAGGTGAACACATGCCTGCCCATGGAAGCAGTGAACTAATTCCTCATTTTGTTTTGCTTGTGTGTGAGGCTTTTCTTTTCCCTGTTACACTGTCTTTATCTCAACCCATGAGTTTTCCAGCTTTTACCTTTCCAATTCTCTCCCTGATCCTGTGTGGGGGAGTGAGCGAGCAGCTGCCTGGGGCTTGGCTGCTGGCTGGGATGAAACCACAACGCATAACTTTAAAAAAGAACAAAAAGGGCTATACCTTCCCTGCCCCCTCTCACTCCACTAAAGTGCTGGGTTAGACAACTAAAGGGAATCTAACTCAAGAATTAAATTGGTCCTTTGTTTTTTTCCTGTGCCCCAAGAGCTTCTTGAATATTAGTTTCTTCTTCCCCCTCTGCTGGTGAAAGCTTTATCTTAAAACCCAATGACACCTTGATCATGTATAAAGAGCAGAACTCTATTGCATAAAGCTTAATTAATGCAATTATTCACATAATTATGTCAACAAAACCACAAAAAATAAAAGGCAGATGTATTACCAGCTTTCAAATTGCTAACTGTGAATATTGCCAAACATTGTGTTAGTGAATGCTGATTGGATATCTGAATTTGGCTCTTCTAAAATAAGTCTGTCTGATCAGTGGTCTCAGCTGTGTCCAGCAGAAAAAACCTTTTTAGGTTAACTTAGTGAGATTAACAGAGGTAGGAATTAATAAGGGAATATTCTAAATATCATACCTTTAAAAAGTGATATACTGAAACATGCAAAATTGAGCACATACCAACATTCTGAAGCTCCTTGAACCTTCTTTAAAAGAAGAGTGATTCACAAAGTGTGGTAAGCTGAAGAATAAAGAAATGTTGATTAAAATCTCAAAGCTGGATGAAATGTTGGTACATTATCTGAAACTATCTTGTTCTCCAAAGCATTATTCCTAATACCTGGATATCCCTTATAGCAGGGTATCCCTGTTGCTCCTCTTAAAAAAACCCTCCAATGGATGGTTGCACAGATGGCAGCTACGGTGTTCTTGTAAAGTTTTAATATCTAATCTAAATTTCATATGCTGCAAATTATTACTTCCTCTTCTAATCCCTTTGAGTACTAAAAACATTCTTTGCAGAAGATTTTGCATATTTTGAAGTATCTTCTTTGCCAAGGCTGAAAGACTAATTTTCCCACCTTTTTTCCTAAATTCCATCCAGGTTTTTGACTCACTGCTCTCCATTAGGCTTTATCCATGTGATTTGCCTCTTTCCGAAGTATGGGCCTGGATTTTGAAGTGTGTCAGCTGTGGCCTTACAATCCTGAGTAGTGAAGGATTACCTCCTGTATGCCTTGCATGCCACAATGGCACTTGCTTTTATCTGAAATAGAATGACATTCCTGATTTATCATTTTTTAATCTACTCTAATCCCCAATGTACTACTACACAGCCAGTTATTCTTCATCCTTCTTTGGCTTCTTGATCCATCCTGTCACTGACCAATCCTAGATCATAGATTAGCTCTATAAAATGTAATATACTGTATTAAATTCTTTGGTATTTTGGGGGGGTTCCAAGCTATTTGAATCATTGTAATGGTAAAATAAGTGAAGAACTATAGCAGATTGTATATCAGGAGTCATTTGATTTAATCTTTCCTGGATCAATTACAGTAAAGTGGATCCTGAATTAGTATAGGGAGAGAAGTAGTAGAGAAATGGGTTTGAATCTCTTCCAGTACTGTGTTTTTGTAGTCACAGAGTGATTTTTTTGAGTAGTTTCCTTTGCAGTTAATGAAGTCAGCAGGAGACTGGCTGAAGACAATCCTCAGTAGTGAGATGTGTGAAATGTCATATTTTGTTTTAAGCTGTGTTGATAAATTCTAATTCCATTCATAAAACTAGGTTATCTCCTTCAATAAAATGTACATATGAATTCTGATTTCAATACAGAATATAATGGTATTTTCTGATTAGTATATTGGGGAAAACAGTGAAATGCAAACAGGGAACTGCAGATTTTGTCATATGTTGAAAATATGCTGGTATTCCTTTTTATGAAAGCCAGAATTACATTATTTATTTGTTCATCACGAGCAAATCAGAACTGTATCTGTTGTTGTACCTGTGACTGATGCAAGTGCATCATAAATGCATTTATCAGTGGAGAGGAACAAATGGTCTGTACTAACAGCCAGGTACTGTTCTGCATAGATTTTTGGGTTGGGGGGTTCTGGTGGGGGTTTTTTGGGGGGAAGAGGAGGAGATAGGAAAATAATATTACTGTAGCCTTTAATGTTAAATTCTGTGTTCTTTTTATGAACAACCTAAATGGGGACAGATATAAGTACAAGTAACTAAGCTTAACTAAGAACATGATGTTAATTTTTTAGATGTGCTTTTGGTAGTGTTTAATATCTTACAAATTTTGTAATGTTACATAATACCTGAAATGTTTGTGTGTCCACAAGCTTGGATGGCCTTTTCTTCAAATATATCACTTTGCCTAATAAGCAATAGTAACTTTTGCTAAATCTTTGCCTTATTTAACAATTTGTAAGGTCCTTCGGAAGGGCAGATAGAGAAATAGAGCTATAGAAAAGGGCGAATGTGAGGCCTGAGTCAAGACAGCAATTCAGACCTGATCCCAGGCTTTCCCAAGAAACCCCATGCCTTTTCATGGATGCAGTGCAGCTGTTGTGGCTTACTAAGCTCGGTCCTCTGTCCCACTTAAAGGCAATTTGGATTTCCTGGCTGCTCTTCCTTATTGTGGTACATTCATTTTTTCACTCACATTGTGCTCTGTTCCTATGTCTCAGGTAGAAACCTGCACCACAAATTCAGGTAACTGTCAGGTAACTGTTCAGGAGGAAGCATTTCAGTCAAGATCTGTCTTCTGATGACCCATCTTCTATTCCTAGCTGATTCCAACTCTACTTAGAGTTTATATTCAGTTTGGAGGTGTTACATGCAATGCTCAGTAGATTAAAAGACAACCCTTGTCCTCTCATTATGAAGAAGGAAACATTATTACCGAAGAAAGCTGCTCAGACAGAAATTCTCAAGTAACTCCCTTAAATATTGGCCTGCGGAACTCCAAAGAGAAAATAATGAATGGTGTATCTCTAGAAACAAAGTTCCTTTGTAACAGAGCTATGAGCACTTGAAGTTAAACACAGCTTGTCATCTTTCATCCTCTGAGAGTACTGGAGGCTGGAAAATAAGATGACAAAGGGGTTCTGTGTATGCATGTCTATGGAATGGACTTACTGAGCTATGCACCTGTATTAAATGCATTTGCAGAACCCCATCACATAAAAAATCCTTCTTATCTGTGAAATCAGGATTTGCTGGAAGTCTTAAAAGTATTCTCTCTAACCCTTGGTGGTAATTTTCCCCCTATCAGCAAATAATGGGTCTGAATTACTTATTATTTAGTGGATATTAGCTTCCAGCTTTACTAAATACTTTTGGTCTTCACCATTCTGTATTTTTTTCATCTAAGCAGGAGAATGAAACAATGTCCTATTTGTTGGACACATAAATGGTCATGCAGGTTTTGAATTTGTTTGTGGTTTTTTTCAGGTCTTTTCGTAGCAAAAGAACACCTTGCAAGAAAGCAGAACTTTACAGAACTTTTCTTATAACACTTTATCAGATTTTTTTCCACTTAATGTAGGCTAATAAAGTTAATTTGCTAGTGCATTTCATGCAGTCATATCCATGACATCTGACTGTGTATCACATGGACATCAAGTTTCTAGCATTTAGACCCATTGTTTTCAGCAGAATCAATTAATATGAACCAGCTAAATTCAGCATTTTAAAATAGCTGAGAAACTTCCAGGAGGAGCCTGCTATGTTTCAGTTTGTGCCTACTGCCTCTTGAACACCACTGTGAAGAATCTGGGTTCTTTACATCCTTTCCTCAGATGTATATAAACACTGTTAAGATCCCCTTCTCTTCTCCAGACTAAATAACTCCATCTCTTTCAGCCTCTCCTTGTCTGAGAGATGCTCTGGTCCCACCTTCGTGGCCATTCACAGTCTTGCTGCCCACCAGAGTCTTCAGACCTTATGCTGCAAAGCTGCTCTTGAGCTGAGTGACCCCCAGACTGTGCTGGTTAGTGTGGTTATTCCTCCCCAAGTGCAAGATTTGACTCTTCTTTTGTAACACTTTAGTTTTTAAGATTTGCTTATTATTACTCAAATTTGTTTTAATGCTGGCATTTCTATAAATATCTCTAGGTATACTGACATGATTCCCTTAGAACATGCAGATGTATCTCTGTTCATTGTTAAAAGAACCCATGGCATTATAATACTGATTCTTTTCCAGCACTGCTGGATATATATCAAATCTTCCATTTTGGTCTTTATCTCTTCAAAGCCAGAAAATTGTAACTGCATGAGCAGAAATTTAACAAAGGAATGATTAAAGGAAGGATTTTAAAAATTGACATGCTTAAAGAAAAGAGAATTAAGATGGCAATGCATGTCAATTCTAGATTCCAGGCTTCCTAAGTGGAGATAAATGGTTTTGCAGGTGTTTTTACAACTTTGGAATGTGGGTTATCAAACCTGCTGTGTGACTTTCTATTCCAATGCTGAATCTATGTGGAAAGTATGATTAGAAAGACTTTGGACACGCATATTAAAAACTATGTAAAAGGCAAATTAATGCTTACAAAACAGAATGTGCGATTATGAATTTTTTTCTCTGTAGAGAGGAATTTGTAAGTGTAAAGATGCATTTGGGGCTCTAACTTAGTGTATTGGAAAGAGGTTGACTGAACATAGCACTTCTATTTGAGAGTTTAAAAAAGGGAAGTATTTAAAAGATGGATAATAACATTGAGGGGTATGGATTAAAGAGCATCGGTAGTATAGATCTAGTGAAGCACACTAATTCAAAAGGCAATAGCTCTTTCTGTATCTTCAGTGGAATGAAACCTTGAAATCCTGTGCCAGAACAGGAACATTCATGTATAGATCTCTGGCCCTGAACATTTAAAACAAAAAAAAAAAAAAAAAAAAGACTTTTTGTGTTTAGCCTTTGAGGCAATTTTAGAAAGAGCTTTCTGAGGATTGAGATACATTCTCTGGTAAACTATTCAGGGGAAGACATTTTTCAAGAACAACTAAATACATTCATTTCTGAGGAACAGCAGTAATTTCTCTGTCCCACGGCAGTAGGTCTGACAGAACACCCTTTGGCTGCAGAATAATTCTGCTGATGCTCTGCTTCACATGAAAATGCAGGAAATGTTTCTTCCTCAGTCCTCACACAAATGCCACACAAAACAGGACTGCATGCATGTCTTACCAATAGCTTGCTGCCATACCATGGTTGTGCAGTGCTGTTTTCATTTCATGTTGTAGAACATCCTGGACTTATGACAACCTCAGCTTTGGCATAGGCAGTCATAGCTAAATTTAATGGCAAAAGTAAGGCTATAATGATGTATTTAACTCACAGATTAGACTCTGCTGTGCTGAACCTCACATTTTTGCTACTGCTAGGCTTACTGCTTCTGATTTCATGTTGATGTTGATGATTCTGTGTTTATACATTTAAGTCATTAATGAATGAAAAACTGAAGTCCCTTTTCCTCTAACTTCTGCTACCATTATCCAGAATTCACTGTTGCTCTGAAGAGGTTACCCAGTTACTGACATAACACTTAAGAGAAACAAAGAACTAATACTGGGTTTTCTGCATTTGCATTTCACATTTGTACTGCTGTGAAGGAATTGAATTAGGATCCAATAATCAAAGTATTAATAATTTTCTTGTACCAACATCTAGCTCCTCAAGCTAAGAACTTTCATTCAGTTTTAGAAATGAGCATATTGAGCTGAAATCAAATTTCGTGGCTCTCAAGTTACTTAGAAATTCTTTTAAAGAGTCTGAAAATTCAGACACGATCTTTGTGCCCTTTTAGTTTCATCTGCAAACACTGAATGATGCTAAGTAATTTTTCTGTGATAAATCTTCCCTTTTATTATTAATAAATTGTGTTTAAGATTACAAAATCTTTTAAGCCTTCTGAAAGCCTTCCTGCCAGAGAATTCATGGCAGGCTGTTCAAAACAAGGACAGAAGAATCTTGGAGTCATTTAAAAGACTTCATGTGTCTAACATAACCTTATGTCTGTTTAAAGTATCAGAAATGTTTTCTCAGGCTGATTGGACTTTCAAAGTATAGTTGTTCAGAATTATGAGCTCAAATAGCTTATGTCCATCAAGGTTATTCCTTTTTCCTGCTTTTATAATTAGACCTAAGGTACAGTTTGTACTGAATCAGCTAAGATCTCACCAAATGAACAGCTTGCTTTCTCCTGGGGCAATTAAGCGGTTGTAAAATATTCTCCTAATCATAAAGCATTTTTTAACTTTAAAAAATTGGCTAGAAGCTGTGTTCTTAAATGATAAAACACAGATCTTTTTCTTACCAGCCATTTTCCATCTTTCCATCTTCCATTCAGTTTACCCAGCTCCCCACCAATTCTTCCTGCATGCTTCTCTCTCTGATTTCTCATCCCACCAAATAGTGTAACTTATTTTCATCAAGAAGTACCATTTCAGGAGAAATAAAGTAATTTAAAAAATAATTTAAAAACAACTTCAGATAATTGTCACCTTTTCACCAGCTAAAAATGGCTCTATTTCTAAAATTCCTTCATTCTCTCCAACTCCCACATGGTAAGGTGTTGTTTGAGCCTGCAGGCTGAAGTCCACCTGATGTTAACTGTTCACGATCTTTGTTTACAACACTCTTGGTCCAAAACCATTGCTGAATCCTGGTTTCCTTTACCCAGCCCTAGCTTAAGCTAGATCAACAAATTAATAGTGGGAAAACTTCAACTTGAGAAGGCCAGAGATTCATAACCATTCACTGAGATTCATAACCAGCCACACGTCTGACTGACTGCCTGTGTGCACGCCACAGTGTTTTATGGATGTAGGACAGTATTTCTTTCTTTCCCAAAGTCTTGCGATATTTTCCCCTCTTCCAAGAATTTTCTTGCACAATGTTTTGTTGTTCATTTCTAATCAAAACACATAGAAAAGCAATGCATAGGGGCAGGGAGGAATCCTAAGTGTCTATGGCTGTCTTATCCAAGCCTTATCTAAGCCTTATTTAACAGACAGCCAATTCTAGGGACATATCAGGAATACAGTCACATCAAAAGGAAAGTAGTACATGAAACTTGAAGGGTATAAGTGCATGGACAAAAAGGTACAACAGAAGATTCATCTTAAAAGTGCCAATCTACCTGGAGAAAAAAGAAGTCTGAGTCATACATTTTTTAAAATAATCTGGGCAAACAGTAATGCTAGAATGAGTCTAGAGCAGGACAAGCATGACCTTACAATACAGTGAGAAAAGAACTATTTATTGTGTAAAGTGTTCCAAACCAAAGAATTTGCTAGTATCTGAATCAGTACTAATGGTGAGAGCCTTTAATTCATATTGAGCAGCCCAAAATTCTGGCAAGCCAAATATTGATGCCTGAAGAACTGAGTATAAAGAAGAAAAAAAAATTAAATTGGTATAACATGACTTTAAAAACAATCTATGTGGTAAATCAGCCATCTTTTATTCCAAGTGTATTGGATTTGCATGGCAAGGTTTTGGTAGCGGGAGCGCTTCTTTGAGAAGCTGCCTGAAGCTCCCCCATGTCCAACAGAGCCAATGCCAGCTGGCTCCAGGACAGACCTGCTGGAGGGGTCCAAGGACCTGCTGGGAGCCAAGGCTGAACCCAACAGCAACAGTGGCTGTGCCTCTGGGATAACAGAGTTAAGAAAGGGAAAAAAATGTGCAACTGCAGCTGGTGAGAGCAGAGAGAATATGAGAGGAACAGCCCTGCAGACACAAAGGTTAGTGCAGAAGGAGGGGCAGGAGGTGTTCCAGGTGCTGGAGCAGAGATTCTCCTGCAGCCCCTGGTGCAGACCATGGTGAGGCAGCTGTGTCCCTGCAGCCCCTGCAGGACCCCATGCTGGAGCAGGTGCATGCCTGAAAGAGGCTGTGGTCCTGGCAGGACCCATGCTGGAGCAACCTCTTCCTCAAGAATTGCACCCCATGGGAAGGACTCACATGGGAGAAGTTCATGGAGGACGGTCTCCTGTGGGAATGACCCCACACTGCAGCAGGGAGGAGCGTGAGGAGTCCTTCTGAGGAGGAAGGAGCAGCAGAGATAAACTGACTGCAGTCTCCCAACCCCCATCCCCTGTACTACTGCAGGAAGGAGATAGAAAATATAGTGAATAAAGTTGAGTCCAAAAAGGTTTTTTTTTTCATTACCCTACTCTCATTTGTTTGGTAATAAATTAAAATAATTTTTCCCCAAGTTAAGTCTGTTTTGCCCATGAGAGTAACTGGTGAGTGGTCTCTCCCTGTCCTTATCTTGACTCATGAGCTTTTAATTTTATTTTGTCTCCCTTGCCCAGCTGAGGGCAGTGATAAGAGTGACTGTAGCCAGCACCTGGCAGCCAGCCAGGGTCAACTCACCACACTAAGTTAGTTAATCTGCATTACAAATTAACTGTGCCAAAATTAAAAAGAAAATTTGCACCAGAAAGTGTGTGATATTTCAGGTCAAAGTTCCATCAGTGTGCTGCTCAACATACTAAGGCCTGCTTGGATCCAGAAATTATGTAGAGACATATTTCTGTATGTGTGCCTGTGTTGGAAGAGGGGCAGGTAAAATCAAGGGTAATGTAATACATAAAGCAGAAAAATATAATTTATCATCAAGAAATAAGGGGACAAGAGATTTTTGCAAGGAATTACGGTGAATGGGATGAGAAATATAAACCATAAATTACCAAAGAAAAGTATGGGACAAATCACTGCATCTCCATGCAGGTTTTGCTACTGACACTTCACCACTAGTGGCAGTCAACTAAGGCTGTATGTGTGCAGGGCTTTTCTCCTTCAAAAACACAGGACAGGAATAGAAATACAGGATAGGAATATAGCAGTTGCACAGCACTTACAGAAATACACATGAATTAAGTCTAGAAAGAGCATTTCTTTTGTAGCTGAAGATGTGAATTTGATCAGTCCAAATGCGAACTAAAATTTTGAGACTTATGTGAGGTTTAAGCTCCCACTAGTAAATTAGCATGTCACACTGTCTTCTCTCTACAGTTTCATCAAAAAGACAAAACTATTTCAGTTTCTCAGGAAGCAAGTGGAATATGTTAATTGTATTTACCTTCAAATAGCTGTTAGGAACCAAACAATGGCTGGTTTTTTGTAAGCACTTGTATCTTGAGAGTTCAGAAAAATAATCTTCTATCACCTTATTAGAAATCACAATTTTTCCCTTCTAATTAGTACACAACATACATTTCTGCCATCTAAAATAATAACAAATGCTTTAAAGCATGAAGAGTGCTATTGCCACCTGGTGGGAGTCTTGTGTGTAACGTACTAATTGCAGACAAGATTGGGAAGATGTTGAAATAGCTCAAGCTGACCAACGCCATCCTGCAAAGATACAGTCTAACTACATCTGGCATCATGAGAATAATTAGATGATTGCATTTGCTAATAAAAAACAGTATTATTAAAGAGGTGCAACCTGTCCCTACACTCCGTTTAATGTCAGGTAAAGGCACTGTTAGAATTCGTAAGTTCCAGTTCTTTTGATGTTAATCAACACAATTGGAGTACTGACATGTATAAATAAAATCTGAACAAGATTTTAAATATATTTTTAAATATATTAGTAAAATATAATTTTCATATTATATATTAAATATAGCAGGAAAAAAACTGTATTTAAAAGTTTTGGGGACGATAGCCTAATGGACAAAGAACAGAGGTTTAAATATGCATTTTAAATTGAGTGAACCCTTTTTCTTTATTATTTTATGTAACTGACAATGAATAATGTGAACTCTGCAGATAATAATACTGAAATTTTCCATTTAATAATTCCTTGACACAACAGAAGGAGGGGATGCCATTCAGATGAACCTGGGCAAGCTTGAGAAGTGGCTCCAGAAGAATATCATAAGTTCAACAATCCAAGTGCAAGGTGCTGTGCTGGGGTCAGGGCAACTGCAGATATGAGTCAAGACTGGGAGAAGAATTCATTGAAGGAAACCTATCAGAGAAGGACTTGGGGATTCTGGTGGACCAAAACCTGGACCTGCCCCAGCAGTGTGCACGTGCAGCCCAGAAAGCCAAGCGTGTCCTGGACTGCACCGAAAGAGGCACAGCCAGCAGGCTGAGGGAGGTGATTCTCCCCTCCCTACTTTGCCCTTGAGAGACTCCACCTGGAGTGCTGTGTCCAGCTCTGGGGTCCTCAGAACAAGAAAGATGTGAACCTGTTAGAGCAGGTCCAGAGCAGACCACACAGAGGGCTGAAGCACCTCTCCAGGGCAGACAGGCTGAGAGCTGGGGTTGTTCTGCCTGGAGAAGGCTCTGGGTAGACTTTGCAGTGCCTTCCAATACCCAAAGAGAGTTTATGAAAAACACAGAGAGAAACTTTTCATACAGGCCAATAGTAACAGGACAAGGGGGAACAGTTTTAAACTGAAAGAGGGCAGCTTCGGATTAGATATTAGGAGGAAATTCTTTACTCAGAGGTTGGCGAGGCACTGGAAGAGGTTGCCCAGAGAAGTTGTGGATGCCCCATCCCTGGAAGTGTTCAAGGCCAGGCTGGATGGGCCTCTGAGCCAACCTGGTGTAGTGGGTGGCGTCCTTGCCCACTGCAGGAGTGCTGGAACAAAATGATCTTTAATGTCCCTCTGAGACATGAAGGGCATTCTAGGGCTTTACGAGTGTGCAAAGAGAATTCACCTTATCTGGATATGGAGTGTTAGGAAATGGCTACCACAGCAAGTCCTGCTTTCTGACTAAATCCCCAAAAGCCACAATATGACAGCATTTGATATGACATGACTAATAGCATATATTTCATGTCAGAAATTAAATTTTCAATGTGACAGTTTTGCACATTTTTTTAAACCTTAATTAAATTCTGCATAATCTCTAGTACAGAATTCTTTTACTTTAAATATGCCTAAAACTGAGATGTAGCAAGGCAGTTTTTCAGACAGCAATTTATATGTAATGTTTTGTGGCTGGAGAACATGTCCATGTTTGCTGCTGTGTAGCAGGTGGAATCCTAGGAAGGACAGAAAAGGAAAAAAAATTGCAGGGTCTTTTGCAAAGTATTGACAGTTTATATTTCAAGCCATGTGAACTTGTCTGAAAAAGGAATGGTCATCTCTATTTGTCCAAAGTGAGCCCAAGATTACTTCCTTCTGAAATGTGTGAATATGCTTATAGTTTTAGTTCTTAATAGTCAAGGATTGAATTAGTTAATTCTAGAGCTAGATTCTCTTTAACTACCAAATTGCAATTTAACACTGCCAACCATCAGCAATATTTCCTGCTAACTTACTTTCTATAATGATATCCTTCGCTTTTTTCTCCTGCAATTTTGGAGAAATCAAGCAGAAATATCTTTGCTTTAGAGTATTTTTCCCCCTAATTCATGCAAATTGTTCTGCAGAAGAGAGAAGAGAAATGGTCACTTCAATGTACTTGGGTGAAGAAAATATATGTAATATATTGATGTCAATTCACAACTATTGAAGTTAATTCATAGCTATAGTGGGGTCAGGGTTTGAAGAACCTGTACATTTCATAGCAGTTCTTACAGAAATTTTTGCATCGCTGCCTTCTGATTTGCATCTCTCGTACAAAGTCCACTGCAAGGCTTCAGAAAGTAAAAGCAATCTCTTGCACGTGGGAATGCTGAAAACTACCTGAACCTATTACCAAATGCATCAAACCATTCATGGAGTTTTTGATAAAACAAAAGTCTGATCAAAATGGCTGCGGGAGTGTTTTTGGTTCCGTGGTTTCCTGTTCATGTTTTGCAAGCTCAATGCAGTGTGTCACGCAAACAGATGGCACACACACGTGTCCCCTCGCCCTGGTGATAGCAGGAACACATCCGATGTTCTGCGGGCACTGCCTTGGATCCACTGCATTGTCTCGTCCATTCACACTAGAGGTCACTGTGAGCAAAAGATTAAACTCGACTTGCAAAGGCAAAACACTGATGGATCGATTTACAGGCCGAGATTTGTGGCATACTTTCTACTTTAAATGGCTGTCCCAAAACCATCTGTGTTAAAAATGTTATTGAGGGGGGCCATGGTACTTCTTAAGGTAGCCTCATTTACTGACAAACTATTTACAAACTGTTGAGTAAGAAGTTATTCCTATCAAGGAATCCTTAGTGTCTGAATGTATCCAGTTCGATTTTAGACCAAATTTAATCTCTGGCAACGCCAAACTAATTAGAGTTCCAGACTTTGTTGATACTTGTTGCCGTTTTTTCATGTATACACATTTGAGGTACTATTCCAGCCCTCTAGGAAAATTGCCCTGCTCTCTCTAGACTGCAGCAGAACAGTACAACTTTGATTCAGGTGCTGCTTCCGGAGTTAAGAGAGCTAAATCCCATTTGTATTGTAGATTAGGAGTGAACTCAGTAGCTGCCTCAGAGTGAACCTGTGAATAGAACAAATCTAGAATATTCAAGGAACTGAAAGAGGAGTGCACTCCCCTTTACCTCTTCCAGAGAATGCATCCAACCCGGAGCTTACCTCCCAACAGCTGCTGTGTCAAACCTTCACAGCCTTACTTATCACCTGTATATGGTTTTATCTGTGCCCAGTTTTAAAATGTTTCCTCTTTCACAGTGCATGTCCACAATTATAAAAGATAGCTGAGCAGTAAGTGCAAAACTGAACAACTGATGCCACGTAAGTCACTTATAGCTTCCTTTAGTGTAGGTATTCATTTGAAAAGGACAATGTTAACCCTTTCCTCATGGTTGAGAGCTAATGGGAGAACGATAGTGATGCTTTTCTCTATAAAGCAGAGATGATGAACAATACTCCTGTGCTGCCACCCAAAGAGTATTTGGCACAAGGACAGTGGAATAAAGAGAGCAGTGGACAGGGAATGATGCTACATACTTTAGTGCATGAAAACAGTACTTAATGTGGAAGCTACTCCAACCCGGAGGTGACAGAGACAAATCTAATATGTAGATCTGGGAACCATCTTCACAAACCTCCTCAATTCCTATTTTTACCTGCTTTTTGTGCCCACTTTCTTCTGTTTTTCTTTCCCTTCCTTCCACCCTAACCTTTTATTCATTCTTTCTACTGTATGTCCATCCAAATAGCACTAACATCTTAGTTGTTCACATCACATTGTTAATTCTCTGGATTCTGTGTTCCTTGTCTCAGTATGCTTAATGTATTATGCTCTGACAGAAAATACCTCCCACTTTAGATTACACACTGCCTTATGAAAGTAAAATTAAAAAGAAATCTGTTTTCGTGGTCCTTAGTCTAATGAAACAATAGTACCCAGATGCTCATGAGGGATGCTGCAGCTTTTACTGCACTAATATTATGGTGATGTAATGCTTCCATCAATTAAATTATACTGTTAAAATGGGCATAACAAACAACAAAACCTATCATTTTGAAATAACAGCTCTTGTCTTAATTGGTAAGGTGTGGCAAGAAAAAAAGAGATGATTTTTGAGACAGGTTTTAGGACAGGTTACTTAGCATGACTCACGCATTTTCATTTCCATAATGTACTTCCTTTCATAGCTACTGAAGATGCACATGGCATTTTTCTGTGGATTTTTCAGCTCTTCTTACTCTTACAAGAGCACTGCTGACAAGACTTTTATTGGGATTAACATATTTCAAAACAATCCAGAGTAACTATGCCAAATCTGTTTCTGAGTGTACCATGGACTAAACAAATGGGCTCTTATTCAGTGGTGTTGTGAAAAACATACGGAGCTGAAGGCTATTCATTGGAATGAATCACACTTCATGCAGGTCTGTTTTCTTGGATGATCACTGCTTTCTCTCCTCCTTTTAGGATGTGTGATTAAATAGTTTTTCCTCTAGACTGATGAGAACCTACTTGTATGCCAACAATGCTGTAAGTTGTGATTTCATTTTAGTAATATGGGTAAATCAGTTCAAGTTGATGGATTTAGTAATAAAGTGTTGTATTTAAATGTTACTTAGCATTATCTTTTGCTGTTACAAATTAATTTTCTAGAAGACAGATTTTTCTTAAACATTTCAATACTAAACACATGCCTAGATATAGAAATACAAACTTCACAACAGAATGTGAAAATGTCAGTTTATATTACATGCAGTTTAACAGAGGCAACACATGAGTTGTTCAGATTATTAGATACCCCAAGCATATTTCTAGAACTCATTGATGATTATATGGAAAAGCAGTTAATTTCAGCCTGTATCTCAGTATGGCACCTCAGATGTTCAGACAGTCATTTCTACTGCATTTCATCATCTTGAGTAAACAATGTTTACAGAAATCAGCTAAAGTCAAACAGCACTCTGTAAACCTTCAAAATACCTGTAAAAGTATCATTGATTCTCTAATACAGAAAGAATGGCTTTTGTTCTTGTTGCAACAAGTTGTTTTTTTAATCTGGGCTGACAGCAACCTCATGCAGTTAAACAAGTGTCTGGTTCTGGACATTCTAGTGCAAGGAATGTGAAGGCACTGGAGTCAGTCCAACAAAGGCCACTAGGATGATGAAGGGACAGGAGCATCTCTCCTATGAGGAAACACCACAAGAGCTGGGCCTGTTGTCAGAGACCGAAATGCTATGGTTAATGACTTAAACATTGCTATGAAGGAGTTTTGCTCATTACGGAGAAACTGTATAAAGAAGCTGTGACCACCAAAGCCCACCCTACCATGAATATGCCTCCTGAGTGCAGCCTTGGACTATGAGTTAAGCTGCCTAAGGGAACTTGAGATAAGGTGGCACTATTGCTCAAGTGTCTCAGGTCTAGGGAAAAGTAAACAAGGCTGAGGGAGAAGAATACATTCACAAGATAGCCAAACCCAGCAGCTGTTCCCTGCCTGGGTTTGGGTTGGGGAGGCCATGGCCCACAGGCTTATCTGCTGAGGCCAGGTTTGCACAGACTCCCCCCAGCCAAAGGGGGAGGATGAGAGTTTTGGGTGTGGTGTAGCCTCTGGTCAGAGGCAGTGAACACCCATCCTCCCTTACACACACTGGCTCAACTGTAAAACCCCCACTCCAGGAAAGCCATATCCACAGAACACTGATGTGAGAGGCAGCTGAGGGGCTCTCATAATCCATCAACCCCCCCCAAAGTACTCCCCGTACTGATTTCTCTTTTTTCTCTCATTTACCGTTAAATAAAATCCATACTATTGACTTCATCATATGGTCACATTTGCACCTTAATTCAGGCAGAGCCATCTCATTCTAAAAATTTTAAGAACCTGATCGTAACACCTGTTCAGCCTTGAGAAGGCTCAGGGGGATCTATCAATGTACGTAAACACCTGAAGGGAGAATGAAAAGAGAATGGAGCCAGAATGGTTCCAGTGTTGCGCAGTTACAAGATGAGAGGCAGTGGGCACAAACTGGAACACAGGAGCTTCCCTCTGAACATCAAGAATCACTTTCTTTACTGGGAGAGTGACCAAGCGCTAGCACAGGTCGCCCAAGAAGGTGATGGAGTCTCCATCCTTAGAAATACTCTTAAAGCCATCTGGACATGGTCCTGGGCAACCAGCCCTAGGTGGCATGACATGACAAGGAGGGAAGAGCAGCTGACCTCAGCAGGACATCCTTTCCAACCTCAACCATTCTACTGATGCCATGAGCCATAACTGAAATTTAAATAGGTGGTGTGCTGTGTTATTACAGTACTGCCATGCTTCTTCACTGTAGCTGTAGCAATTCGCAGCTGTGATAATGCCAGATGGGAACTCATCATTTGTGATAAAGCCAAAGTGAAATCAGTGGAGTTGATAATGGAAGTTGTCATCATGTCTGAGTTTGATTTACAGCCGGTAATGTTATCTGTATTTATGTAACACGTGAGTATATAAGGTGCATGTGACAATTCATTTACTGCAAAGGTTTAGCTGGCCCTAACTAAGGACCTGATCAAATTCAGCAAAGGCACTAATGTGCATCTTCAATGTAGGATCAGACATAAGCAAACACAGAATGTATTTTACATCAAGCCTTCCTCTTACATGAGTTAGTAGCCAGTGTGGTAATTTTACCCATGAAGTGAGCTCCTCTGGAATGGCTTCTGCCATGTGTGATGGTGCCTGTGCTGGAAAGCAGCAGGGGAGGCTTTATTTTACACTTCCTTTTTAGTTACTTTTCCAGCTACCACCCTCATTTCCACCTGTTCCCTAAGCATGTTACATCTGTTAAGCACACCCACTAAGTATCAAATCAATTGTATAAAATAATACCGTGAAGGAAATGTGAATAGTAGGGCGAGCAGATTGCAGTAGAACTTTGTCATATCAGAGTTAAGTCATACTGTCAGTCTAAAGAAACAACTAAACAGGTAGCGCATGGCTGGCATTGCATGTTCCTGATGAAACCACATTACACTCAGACTGCAAGTGATCTTCTTAAAAGTAATTTCTTTTTTAAAATATAAGTTTAAGTAAACAGAAGCTTAATCACGTTTGTTTAAACTTGTTTTGTGTAAAAAAAAAAAAAATTGTTATGCCTTCCAAGGCAACGGAATAACGACATTGGGAACTGCATTTTTGTGTGGGGATTAAAAAAACTCAACAGGCAGTGACCAAGATCTGACATTTTAAAAAGATGAAAGATCCTCATGATCCTGCAAACTTGCAACTTGTGAAAATCAACAAAGTAACTTATATGAATGATTGAAGTTTAAAGTTAATCTCCTACTTCGAATCTGTAGGTTTGTTTGACTGGGTTTTTAATTAGAAGTTATTCAAAGTACCAGGTAGGGCCCTTGACTTACTCATTTAAAGTGGCTAGAAAATAAAAATTATTTCTAAAAAGTAGTAAGTTCACCATCAAAACAACAGCAACATCTACGCATTAAGTTTACAGCTCGCTTCCAGCCCAGGAGCCTTCCACATAGGTAACAGAAAAGCTGGTAGATGCAGTAGCAGTAACTTAAGAGATGGCGTTTAGAAAAAATCGTTCAGTTGGTTACCGCCCTTTGACCCGCTCCCCTCGCTCCTGCTGCACTGTACCGAGAGCAGCGCTCGGGGCAGGCCCGGTGGAGCAGCGGGACTCGCTCGCTCCGAGCCTTCCGCCCCGACACGGCCGGGGCAGGGCAGGGCCGCACCGCACCCGGAGCCGCCTCCGCCCACCTCACCGGCACCGCCATTTTGGAGTTGCCCAAGCCTCCGTGCCCACACCGCCTCGGCCTCCACGGGTGGGCGGCCATTCCCCGCCGGCTGCCACTGCGAGGGGCGCGGCCGTACCCCACAGCAGCCCCTCACTG
>VZRL01004627.1:1473644-1525954 GCA_013397895.1 Origma solitaria
ACTCGGCGCCCGGCCGCCTCCGGAGCTGCGGGGAGGTTCGTCATCGGGGGTGCGCTGCTGACTTCGCCCGGCCGGGCTCGGTGAGCGTGTGGGGCGGGACCCCGCGCAGGACGGCCCGAGCAGCCGGGATCCTCCCGCCCCCCGCCGGGGCTTGCCGGCCTTCCGGAGCGGCAGGGCCACCCGGGCGCTCCCGGACCGCGCGGGGTGCGAGGCCGAACAAACTCCGGCGCTCCCGACTGGGAGCGGCTGGCGGCGGAGGGTGCAGAGTCACCGCCTGCGCGGCAGAGTCACCGCGGTGGGTGCGGAGTCACCGCCCGCTGGCTTGTGAACAACCCGCAGGAAAAGTTGGTGGTGCCCTTTGTAGGACGAGCGCAGAGTGACTTTTGGGACGGGAGTGTGTTTGCGAGCTGGCTGGCAGCGAGCTGAGCTGCTGCTCGCGGCTGTGCTGGAGAGGCTCCGGTGCTGCCCGTTCTGGAACGAGCCGGACCCGTCCGAGCCGCGCATCCCCCGCGGGCGCGGCCTGGCAGCGCTCGCTGCCCCTCTTACAAAGCGCTAAGGTCAAGTTTAAAACTGGAGGCACAGTAACTTTTGTGATTGTATAGTGGTTAAAAATACTCGTGCTGGTTTATTGGGAAGGTATTTTAATCTCTGTATGTTTTCCGAGGGCTGTTTGAAGGTTGAACTGAACTGTGTTGGTTTATTTATAACTTGATGTAGAAACATAATACAGAAAAGCATTTACTTATATCAGTAAAATATTTTCTGGTTTAGGAAAGCTTAATTTTGGCAGCCAAGTTGTCAAATTACAAGTAATATGTTTGGCAGTGGTGGCATTGCTAGTATGCTTACTGCCGTGTTGTGATTTTCGTGTTCTTTAAGGGGAAGAAGTTGTTGGCTAAGTGGTCTCTTTGGTTTTAGCTGTACTACTTTACAAGGACATCTTCAGGTCGATATTCTGAATTAGTTCTGTGTTTATACAGAATTTTAAAATATTGATTATGGCCAGATACAATGCTCCTTGCAAATTGCTTAACTTTAGGGAAGTTTCTCTTCAGCAGCAAGAGTTACTATGTGTTGTGATGTGGTAGTATATGCATATCTTGCTACTTCTGTCTTGTAAAAGTTAAACTTTCAGTAAGCGTTTTTATGCAAGTTTATTTAATTTAGGAACTTTTAACTACAGAGTAGAGATCCCCTCGTTCTTTTGGAGAGGGCTTACAGTTAAAAGCCTTCTCATGTAAGGCCTTTCCCTCCCTGCTGCAGTGTGGCAGGGATATAATTTTTTTTTAAATGGGATCTAAAGGTATTTAAAGTAAGCTTATTTCGAATCATGGCTATTTCAGTTGATAATGTCTAAAACCAGCATCCTTGATGGTGTTCCTCCTCTTATTTCCCATGCAGAGTTCTACATCTCCTCCCTTGCCTTCTGATCATTAATGTCTTTCTCTGTTTCCTGATTAGGTGATGACAGTTAGCCAGGCCTTTGATATGAAATTAATTTTTCTATTGTTATAGATCTGTCCATAAAAAGTTTGGGGCTAGTTTTTATTTCTAGCATGTCTAAGCAGAATATTAAATTCAAAGAAGTAATGTATATGCAGCATTTACAGGATTGATTAATTAGTTTTGGCATTTATTTATGCTTCAAAACCAGTTGTTATTAGGAAAAAAAAGGAGCCACTCTTCTGGCACAATGCTGTATATATGGTCAGACTTAGTCAACAATAGCTGCTCATGCTTGGAATTACTGAAGAATGTATAAATAAATCTGGAAGTTGCTATTAGCCTTCTTGCCCTTTTCTAGGCTTTTTGTTCATCTAAATATGCAAATAAATTCAGATTTCAAATTTTTATTAAGTTTTACATTGTAGCACTGCTCTCTGATAATTAATCATTGTTTTCTTCTTCAGCAGCTAAAGTGAATTCAGATCCTGATCCCACTTCAAGTCCCTCTCACCCCCAGCAGCATCTTGGAAGGTCCCAGCTAAATGCTGCTCCTGTGGACCATAGTGAGAACAATCAGAGATCTGGACCATCTTCAGCAGATTCTGCAACTTCTTCAGTTCCTGGCTACTCCCGTAGCAGGGAGAAAGCGGAAAAAAAGGGTAAGTATGAAAGCAATTTTTTTGCAAAATTGGCTTACATTAAACATTGGGAAATTATTGTGTGTATATGTATTCTAAACTCTGTTTAAAGACACTGTAAAGTAGGAAAATAAATTTCTACAATTTCTTTTAACCTGTTGTTGTGGAAGAGTCTTTTCTACTGCAGCTTCCTTTAGGCATATTTTCGACTTTTCTGTCTAATTTTTCATGTTTGTACAAAGCAATAGGAATGAAGTTTGTTTGAAAAATTGGCAGGGAGAATTAATTAAATTTAGCACAATACTGTTTCAGTTTCATTTCTTTATTTGGTTAGAATGCATGCTAACTATAGCTTTAATATAAATTCTAATCTGGATGCACAGATACTACCGTAATGTAGACTGAGGAAATACTAAGATGCTATATGAAGCCAGAATTGAAATTAATATTAGCAGTAAGATAAGAATTTGGATTTACAGTTGTGGTACACCACAAAAGGCAGAATGATGGGTTTTTTTCCCCCACTTGCTATGGAACCATTGAGTTTCAGAGACTGTGGAAACTGATGGTATGAGAGAAGTATCTTGTGTGAAATGTAGAACAAAAAATACCTGGCTCCTGTATTCACCTGCTGAGTTCAAATTTTAATTGTTCAAGATGGTCTTGTGTTTAGAGTTTAGGAAAACTGCTGCTCTTTAACTTTCTTTAAAATTGGACTTTTGATTGTGAAACTGCATGTGTGCATGCTCTCATACTCACAGATATGAATCTCTCTATTGAAGGTAATAAGGCTATCCAAGAGTTTAAAATTATTAAAAGTGTGAATATCCATGTGGCACATACAACTGAGCTCTGCGCATAGTTCAGGTCAATATTATGGCTGTTGTTTGCATCTAATCAAATCTGTCCTTTGCATCTAATTCAAAATTGACTGTTGGAACCCTTCTTAATATATGCAAGTTTTTAATGCAGCAGAACAAGCTACCATTGCCATTGTGTCTTGCTGGAGTCTCTATCAACCAAGATTTTAGTGGATTTAGATAGAAATGTCTTCAATAACACAATGTATTTTTTATGGTTATTTAAGACTTATGCCATTTGTCATAGTGCTAACAGTTTCTAGAACTGAAAACTTTTCTAAAAGAAAGGAAGTAGAGAATTTTTCTTCCACCCACAGTGGCACTGGTCTCAAAACTTAAAAATGGGGATTTTAGTAGGACTTCAGAAAGAAGTGTGATTCAAAAATTCAAAGATGTACATATGAAAACAAATAAAAAAGAAAGTATCTCACACAGAAAATTGGCACTTAAGAAATTTTCAAAATATATGAACTGACAGAGAAGGTGTTTCTTGGAATCATTAGAGTCTTTACCAATAAATAACATTCAAGTTGTTGATAGGTCTAGGAAAAGTGAAGGATTTGCACTCTCAGCTATAGCATGTTGTGGTTTGGTTGTATGAAAGGAAATATGCTCTAGACCAGATGTTCTGGGAAGGGCTGCTCTGACTTCTTTCTTTGAAGATTAAGAAGTCGGGTAATGTTGAATGGTCTCTGTGATCATTACTAACTCGGAGTGATGTAGAAGAAGACAGAAAAGAACAGCACACCAATTTACAGAAAACTGCTTCGAATGTTACTAAAGGCGTAGAACACTCCTCTTTTAGGATGACTTAAATATCTTGTTCAAAATTAAATTACTTCTATTACATATTCAAGTTTGTGTAATTTTTAATAGATCCGTGTTGATTTCTGTTTGAGAAGGGGAAATGAACAGTGTACATCTCAATTATCTGGAAAGGCAGTTTCACCTTAGGACTAGCCCTTCCCCCGCAGAAGGTCACTGGTATTGCAGGCTGCAGTAGTTGAAACATTGCCCAACAGGTGGAGGGAGATCCCTCCAGTCAGCATGGGAGTGCTGCATCCAATTCTGGGCTTCCCAGGACAAGAGAGACCAGGAGAGAGTTCAGCAAAGTGCCACAGAGGTGATGAATGGGCTGCAGCGTCTCTCTTGTGGGAGACATCTGAGCAAGCTGGGGCTATTAAGCCTGAGGGAGAAAAGGCACAGGGGGTGTCTATCAATGTGCATAAACAGCTGAAGGTAGAGTGCAAGAAGGATAAAACTAGGATCTTTCCAGTTGTTCCCAACAAAAGGACCAGAGGCAGCTGGCACAAACAGGAGGTTCCCTCTGAACATCAGTGAACACTTTTTTGTTTTTTCCTGTGAGGGTGACTGAGCACTGGCACAGGTCCCTGGAGGTCATGGAGTGTCCATCCTTTGAGACAGTCAAAAACTGTGTAGTCGTGATCCTGGGCAGCCAACTTAGGTGGACCTGCATGAGCTGAGAGGTTGGAACAGGTGACCTCCAGAGGTCCCTTCCAACCTCAACCATTTTACTAGTTCTTGTAATATTCTTGACAACATACCTGTATTTCTGATCTGGGCTTTTTCTTCCAGATTTTATTTATATACACTGTGTTTAAGGCTGTAACATCAAAGTGAATGTTAAGTAATTTGTTTCCTGGAAGCTCACATCACATCATCTATCCCTGCAGCATTATACATATCTCATAGTATAATCCAGCAATTTAATGAATGCCTTGGCTCTGACTCAGTAAAGCACTTAAGCATACCACATAACCTCAGCTGCACAGGTGCTTCCTTTGGATCAAACTCTTACACTGCCATTTTTTTCTTAGCAATTTTTCAGTCTGTATTCTGCTAATGTATCATTAGGTAGTGTTTATGGTATTCCTTGTATAATTTCTTTTCACAATGGGAGCTAACAGTGCTTTGAGAATTTATTGATCAAATCTAATCTGGATTTAATGAAAGAAGTATTCATTATAATAATTTCTAGATTCTAGTTGTGTTGTACTAAAAAATAAAAGGAGGGTATTCCTATTTCTACCCATAACTCTTACATTCTGCTTATGTATGTTTTTGGGTTTTGTGTATGTCGGAATGGAATGAATATCAATACGTTGGCTTTCATGTTTAAAAATAAATGGGAAAAAAGTTGTTACTCTTTCAAGGACGTTCATGGACCGGGAGCTTATTAGTGAGCAAAGCATATACACTACTAATTAGGGCTCCTGAAATTTTAAAGCTACTGAGTCATCAGTATCCATGTAAGCAAATTACAGGAGAGTTCATGTATGGCAGGGCAAACCAGTGACTGCTTGCTAGTGAAGTCTGTTGAAACAGACTAAGGCTCTAATCTCCCAAGACACTTTTATGCCTCTCAGGTGCTCAGGCCCTCAGTTTCTGTCCAGGTGCTACGTTCCCCTTTCTGGTTTCTGTGTTTCATCCACTCTGTAGAGTCTCCTTCCTTCAGATACAGTTCTAAAGCAATGCGAAAAGACAGAGCTCGGATGAGAGCCCTGGAGCTCTCAACACCAAATTCTCCGAGTAGGCTTAAAACCATCATTCTTGCTAGTGAAACCATTTCCTCTACTTGTACACAGAGCAGAGCTAGGAAAAAACTACCTTCAATGTGGTGACTTAGTTAGCATGTGAGAACCTGTAGCACTGCTGCTATTAATGTTTTTTGAAAGAGAGGCCTGAATCCACAGTCCAGGTACGTGCTCTGTATCAGTGAGCTAGAAAGTAGAGTTCTGTGTCCCAGGATGTTTTACTTTTGATTCGGGTTAAAGGAAAGCAGAGGTGAAACTTTTCACAATACTATGGTGATCGGATACTTCCCTGTGATGTCTGGATTCAAGTAACTGCTTCAATTCATCCACAATGGTAACTTGAACCAGATGACTCTCATCCCAGGTGAATATTTATTGTGCTGCACGTTGTCTGGAAGAATTACAATTTCTTGTAAAGCTTAAGTATGTTCAAGCATGTAAAGTAGCTTTCTTAAAAACTGACTGTCTGCCAGCCAGCAGGTAAAAGAGGTCATGCTAGGATACTAGAGAAACTGGGGGCAGTGTGAAGATGGTAGTTTTTCATATGTGCATGAAACAGATTATTACTGGTTTATTACATCATTCATGCACATTTGCTAGCCAGTAAGGTTGGAAAGGAGAAATTGCAAAGCTAAGTTGCAGTGCTTGAAGAAAGGTCTCTTTGGTTAAGGAACTAGTTAAGTTTTTTTGTCCATGGTTTTGCTGTTGTCTCTTGCTCTAGAATTGACAACACGTGGGAAGGTGTTTGTACTGAGAGCTTTGCAGACAGAAGTCAATTTCTTGTATTTTGTTTGTAGGTATACAGAGTTCTGTGTATACTTAGATTTTAACAATTTTTTGTATCTCTAGGAAGAGAATTATATTATTAATTGACTGACTTCAAATTTATAAATAGTAAAAAAATCTTTTAAAACAGTTTACAATGCATTGCAACAATTTACGACAGTGCGTCTCCAAGGCATTGCTAAATGATAGCTAACAAATAGGGAACCTCTCTTAATGTACAAATATTTTCCAAGTGTTAGCCTCTTCCACTTAAGGTTACAAAGAACCTTTGCTTTAGAGCTCTATTTTAGCACTTCTGTGTCTTTGCTTTCTTGTAGTTAGCTATTACAGACTAACTCTTGAGGCAAAGTGAAATGTTTGTGCAAAGGTTGAAGAAATCTCAGAAAAACCTTGAGTATTTGAAGGGGCGGATTATGCCTTGAAGTATTAATTACTTAACAATTTACCTGTCAGTGTATTAATGCCCCTTCAGACTTTACCTTTAAATACTCAGTCTCCTGGGAAGCTCATTTACCAGGCATTCCTTTGGGAGAGAAAGGATTCTATCCAAACAAAAGTTAATGACTCTATTTTCTGATAAAAATTTGGGACATCATCATTGTTGTTGCTGAACAATGGAAATAGGCTTTTTCATATCTGCTGCTGTTGTCAATGGCATGCTGGTGTTTTTACCATATATGGGAAGAGGACTGAACACCTATTTATTTAACATTGAACACCTATTTAACATTCTCCATCTTTCCCTGTTCCACCATTTGAAATACATAAATGGGTTTTTTTGACTGATAAAGAAGGTACTGTTACTGCTAACAATTTTTTTCATTCACATGATCAACCAGATTACAAAAAGTTCCCTAGGTCAGTCTTTCATCCTTTATTCTCCTGGTGGATTAGTATCCTAATTTGTTTATGATAACAAAATTTCTACCATTGTCCCATAGTGCTGGAAGAAAGGAGGGTAGAAAGGGAAGAGCTATAGTCACATCAGTAAATTATGTAATGAAATGGGAGTGGCCCTATAAATTCTTTGGTGCAAAGGAGTCAACATTCCTTTTGTACAATTTACAAAATTTAATCTAGTGTTTGGAATCCTTCAGTTTCCTTCAGAAGGGATCCAGTATGTGTGTTCCACTGTGTTAACAAATCCCTGTTACAGTACAGTAATCAAGGAGAGACTTGGAGCTGTTGTGTTGCTGGAGGGCTCCTTGCAGCAGCAGCAGCCCCACTCCATTGTGAAAGTTAGAGGGTGAGACTGGGAACAGTAAACTGGAAGGTAAAGCTAATCCTTTGAAAATTAGTAAATTATTAGAAGTGCTTACTTAAGTCACTGTAGATTTGCTAAACAGTTGGAGTGGTCCTTTTTTAAGGGCCCCTTGGTTTTGACAGTGAATGATCTGCTGGAGTGTCAATGTGGTCAAGTGCTCAAATGGCAGAATTGCTGAAATTCCATGTGCATTGTGCAGGTTGTTATGATAACTTCCTGTCTGCACTTACAAAAATATGTGGGCTTGGTGAGCTCTGTGGTCTCAACTTCTCACATAGCTTTTCATTGCTTTCTTCTTTTTTTCTTTTTTTTTTTGTGGAAGGGGTTAATATTGATGATTATCAACTAAGAAATGACAAAATGCTAATCTATTTTTTACTCTACAGTTTTGGAACTGCAGATTTATGTTAGATTTATCCCAGCTCATCCATAAAGGATTCAATCAGAGATGCCTGCATAGAAAAAGCAGCAGGACTGGCTCATTTGTTATGTGTAAAATTATTTTAATGACTTTAAAAGATCATTGTACAGTAATAGCTATGCTAGAAAAATACAGCTTTTAAGAATATTTTTCCCTCCGCTTTTAAAATTTGTAGTCTGTAATATCACTCTTAGTCTTCCACCTACGTGCTTTTTTCTTTATTGCTCTCCTGAGAATTTACCTTCATTTTGTGGGGGTGCAGAAGTTGTTCTCATTTCAGTTTAATGCTATTTGATGACTTGCAATTGTGGTGTGACTAAGCCTATTACCATATTTACAAATGCATTGCTCCTCCCAGAGAAAGTAGAATTGAGTCCTGGACTTGAACAGCTCTGTAAACAAATGTTATTCCTTCTCTCCCATCCGTGTTACCACCTTTTAAAATAGAATGACTGCGAAAGGTGTGCTGCTGTAAGAACTCCGAATTGTTCTTGGGACAAATAGGACCATCTTAAGATCTGACTATGGAGGTTAAAGGGCATAAAAGAAAAACATGCAATGTACTCTTAATTGTACCAAGCTCTTACTATGCAGTTAAAAATCCAGGAAGCTTCTGAATGGGTGAAAGGATTCAGCACTCCTTCATGAGCATCTAAGCATCTAAAGTTAATAAAACCTTTTCTCAAATCGTTGATGTTTGTTGTGCAAAGTATTTCTTCTTCTCCTCCAGTCAGTTCCTCTGTGTCATTATATTTGATATGTACAAATCATGTTTATGACATGACGGTTGATGCCAGCTTTTAAGTGGAATGTCAGTCTTTCCAGAAACTTTACCCCTACATAGTTCCTGTGCACAATACCACTGAACTTTTAGAACTTGTGGAAAGTGAGTGGGAAGATTTCTCTAGAGACTCAGACTGGCTCTGCTGAACACTGAAAGCTCAACAGTACAATCCAGTGACACAAAAAAACCTGTTAAAACCTGCATTTATTGTTACAAAATGTACAGATCAACTTTTTCTGAAAGTACATTGATAATGGACTACTACCATATTCTACCTGTGGATGAATGAAAGAGCTCTGACATCTTTCACTTGGGAGAAAAGCTAACGGAGCATCCTCTAACAAAAGAAATTATTGTTATTTTGTCATTAATTGTGTATGCCTTTGCTCCTAAGGGTGTCTGAGATTGTAAAAAGCTTGTTTCATAGTGAAGATAAAATCTGTAATAAAAAACTGTATGCTGTTCCCTGAAACTGTTGATTTTGTTTGATTTTTTAAATTAACTTACAGAAGGAACTCTTCCTGCATAAAATCCTGTGGAACACTGTATCAGAATTACCACCATACACTTCCAAAAGGGACTGGAGGTATTATATAGGACATTACTCCAAAAGAAATACCTTCTACGCAGATTCTGCACAAAATGTGTTGCTTGGCTTTGGTTGATATCCATGGGCAGGGACCTCCGTAAGCTTTCATCTTCCTACTTTTTCTTGATTATTTATTGCTTGACAACTATGCTTCCATTATTTACTTTGTATGTGCATGCATTCTTTTTGCCTGCTTTCCTATAAAATTTCCTTCATACTAGCAAATGAGCTATTACTGAAAATCCACCATAAAAGGATTTTCTGTAGCTAGTGTATTTAATTTGTGAAAATTCTTAAAGCAAATTCATTCACTCTTCTGACATAAATTAACAAATTAACTGCTTCATTGTGTGTACAGGGTGTTATTTCTGATTATTCAGTCATGCTTTAGGGTTTGGGTTCTGTTACTGTTTTTTCTGTTTAAGTAGCACGGTAAGACCATATGATTACAATACAATCCTGTCATAGTTTCGAACAGTGCATAAGACCTCTCCTAACTTCATGAGAAGCAGTAACACTTTCTGACTGTACTATAGCAAAGGTAAATACTGGATGAATAGAGAACAAGACTGATGAAAGCTGAGGTATAGGGGAAGAATTTCCTTTCAACAGTTGTCTGAGAATCCCAGTCAGTCATGCAGACCTGAAAGATGACAGTGCCTCAAAGTAGTCTGCAAATGCAGAGTTTTTGCAGGTGGGTTGTCTTTAGCAGCTGGAGGCTTGGTTTGTAAGAAACCAAATGATGCTTTTTCTTGTAGTTCATTTTAGATTATTTCTACTGAAGGCATTGAAATCCAGGGAACAGAAAACATTCAGTGCCCTTAAATGCAAACTGAGGATGAAAAATTAGTACTAAAAACCGACTGATTCCCAGCTAGCTGATTGTCTTTGTAGATATTTATGGTAATAGTTAAGGTGATGTGTGTCCTTTGATGTACTGCCCTAAATTCATTTGGCACAGGATTCATAGCATGTTTTTGACCTGTTACTGGCTGTTTCTTTTTAATCTAATCTAATGCTGGGTTATATAGCTGCATTTTAATCTTTTCTCTGAAGGAACTTGTGGCAGAGTGCATTTGTGATTCTGAGCTTAATTGTAGAACAGTTAGACCCTATCTGCAAGTACTACTTAGATACTTTTATTAATACTAAGAATGGGATAAGCTTTGCATGTTGCACTTCAGAGGCATGTTTTTATGGAAATCTGTAGACATAAAGATTAAGTAAAAATCCAGCTTCGGGTTTGTCATAATGGAAGTCAAAGAAGAGGCTTTTTCAAATACAAATAATTCGATACCTGTCTTTTCTGTGCCATGTCAGTCTCCACCTACACATTCATTTGTTCATCTTACCTTGTGGAGTGTGGTGGGAGGAGTGAAGTTTAGCAGTGAACATAGTTTATTCATACTAGTATCCTCTCACAGTAGAAGCAAGTAATTTTCCTTGTAATTCAGACATTACTCCCTTTCAGATTCAATTACAGTAAAGCCTTATTGGTAAAGCAGTAAAGTGATGTATGCCTGAAGCTCCATTGCTGTGCAATGTGACAAAGTTCAGTTCAGATACCACTGCTCTTTATGGTATACAGGGAATTTGTTCATATGTGGGAGATCTAATGTCAAAGAAGACATTCTTTGCCCCCTGCTCCGACCCCAGTAATTTAGCTGATGAAAATGCCTGGGGATGAAATCTTGTTCCATACTCTATCAAATGTCTCAATTACTCTTGTCAGTTAATAACATGACACTGAGGGAGATGCCTGACATCCTGTGACTTCTTATAAGTAGAAAACCCACTTAACTTAAGTAGTGAGCTTTTGAAATAAAGCTCATGGAAACATGAAGTGCAGTTTTTCTTCCTCTGGATGCCGTCCAGCTTTTTCTTACACCTGAACTACCATGAGTGTGTTCAGTTTGTGAAGGCTCACAGAACTTAATGTCAATATTCAGTGTTAATACTAGAGATTGGTGCCAGGCTTTTTCAGGTTGAAGATTCCTCTTACCTTTCTCATGAGAATCCTTTACACTATTATTTACAGCGTGCCTGCGAGACCCAGGGGACTTTTTCTAAATGCAGTACTAGTGCTGTCCTTACTTTATTTTATTCAGCATGTTCTTTAGCTGCTTGCAGCCTAGAAATTTTTTAAAACTCTTTTTGAACTTGTACAAACATTTGGCATTGGCCAAATAGTTTTAATCTGTTAATGCCCTTTAGTTTTTGTATTTGGAAAGACATTGAATTGTCTCCCTGCTTACCTTCTCGATGTCATTCTCCTCAGTTTCTTCCTCAGCTTATAAAGCTCTGATAATAGTGTCTTATTAGCACTGAGCTGTGTTTTTCATAAAATACTGTTACAACTCCAGGGTGTTATGCTGAGTGATAATAGTTCAGAGCTTATCACTATGTGTATTGCAATGATGAAGTGCCTTCCTGGTTTGCTGCATTTCATCTGGCCTTTTATCACTTAATTAGTCATTAAATCCTTCTGCAGGTTTTGCTTGAGTTTTTTGTTGTTGTTTTTTCCTGTATAAGACAGAATCATGGACAGATTTTGGCACCTTGGTATTAGCCCCTTTTTGTTCATTCATGTATAAATGTGTTTAATGATTTAGGCCTTATTTCATATCCCTGTGTGTCTAAACTGATAATATTTCCCCTGGGAGAATGAAAGCTGTGTTTTTCTAATCTTCATATTCTTTTTCTTAATCTCTCACTTTTCCATATAACAGCCTGCATTCTAATTTGTTTAGAGGACTTTTGTGAGAAACCTTGCTCCCTGTCTTTGGAGATGTAAGTACGAGCTGGATCCACCTGTCCAATCCAATATATCTTTTTTCCTGATTAGGAAAAAAATGGATTTGTATCTTTTGGTTTCTCCAACTACTTAACATATAAAGTTGTTTATTAAATATATTTAAAACCATATCCTGTTTCTGAATGTGTAATTTTCTGGGATGTGGTTGAGGTCATATTGTTGCTTTCTGGCCTTTTTGCTGTTCTGATTTTTGTCAGTGTGTCTTAGTCATGTTTATTCAGACAAAAGATTAAGGAAACTACATTTACAACTCTGTACCTAAACCTAAAATTGGGAAGGTCAGTTGGAAGACTGCCTACTTACCTCTGCCATCCGCACTTTGCTGGGCCACCTTGGTAACAATTTTCACCTGTGTCAACTGTCAGACCTTCTTACAGGATAGTGAAAATGGTTACATATTTTTCTAGGTATGTGCTCGGTGAGCTGGGAGGTGTGTTCCCACTGGACTGAGCATATAATCTGTGCTGTGTGTATGCTTAGCTGTTCCTGATGGTTTTCAGTCACTTCAGGAATACTTGCTGTACTATAAAATGGGAGGCCAATCCAGAATTCTTGTTTCTTATCTTGTCATCTCAGGTCCTTTATTCTCCCCAACACATGGGGTTTTTATTTTCCTCCTGCACATCCCTGTCTCTTCTTTTTCTGAGCCCAAATTAATGCTTGAAGTCATGATCATACAAAGTGTGTGTTGCATGCAGGTTTCCTTCATACTCTTAGTGTGGGTGTTGCTTAATGCATTAATCTTTTGTTCAGTAGAGTTTCCATGAGCTTTAATAGTCACTTTTAAAACCTGTAATTTCTTTTAAACTTACATATTTTGTATGAATGCTTCATTGTTGCTTCCTGTCTGAGAAAGTGCTTTGAGTTTTCCTTTTAGCCTGTTCTCACTAGGTTTTCACCTTTTCATTCAAAGCACTTAGAAGTCCCCAGCTTGTGTTTAAAAAATTATTTGCTGTGCATGATAGCATGACTGTCACAGGGCTGGCCTCCAATAAGTGTGTGAACAAATAGGATCTTAAGCTCAAAAGGCATAAGAAATTGTTATCCTTTAAAATACCATTTTTTTGCTTTGTTATTCCCTGTTCATGGTCTTTGGCCTCTTGCTTAATCTGGAATTCAGGTGCTGTAGCTGTGACCTAAGAAGAAAGCTGTGTGTACCTGAGCAGGGGGTGATTTTAGCAGGCAAGGGGCTGAAACTCCCTTGAGTGAGTAAATCCACTCTGCTGAGAGCTTTAATGTGTTTGTGTTGGTAGGAAAGTAAATCTACAAACACTTTTATTATTCAGCATGCACTCTATTGATTCTTTCTGCATGGAATAGCTTTAGTAAATTTTTTGAAGGAAGGCAGTGATTCATACTGGTTAGAAGAGCACTGAGAAAATTGAGGGTGTTCTGTGTGATGGGTATGTGTGTATGATGTACTCTGTGTGCATATATATACAACTAAAAATCTTTCTTTACTTTGAAGGACTGTTAGGTGCCTTTAAAGATTTCAGAATTCAAGAATGGAAGTGTCATATGCAATGTCACTTAAAATGCTGGGGTTTTGGATTCAGTGTTTGTCTAAAATGTGTGTAAACCATTTTTGCTAAATATTTGATCAGTCACTTTGCAACAATTCAGCCAACTACAGTGATGCTCACACAATGTGATTCAGATGTATATGTTAAGGGTGTTAGAAGGGTTGGGAATCTATTGCATCTATTATTGACTTGTCCTAGAATACTGGGAAGGAAATCTTACAACAACCCGAGTTTACTTTATTTGTCTATGAAGTCTTTTGCATTGAAAATATTTCCTATCTAGATTGTGTAAGTCCATTCTTCAAAACCTTGTATGAATGTTGAAGAGTTTGTTTGGGTTTTAGTCTTCAATATAGTCTGAAGATGAGGCTTAGATACGTTATTTAATCTATAATCTATAATGGCATCTTCCTTTTGTGATTTAAAATTTTAAGCACTGGTATCTTGCAGTCTCACTTGGTCTAAACCTCTACTGTGGATTGACTGCCTTTTTGTCAATTTAATAGCTAAATTTCAGAGGTAAGGGACAATAATTGCATCCTAGCGCAGTATTTAAGAAACTGAAATGTTTCCTTTTTAAACATTTCCTGTTTCTGATCAAAACCTAACAGAAACAGTAAAAATGCCTGCCTATGACAGAATGAATGCTAAATTCCCATTTGAGCTTATAGCAACAAAGCTGGAGTCTTACATTCTGTGGCCAATGTGCCAAGTAATATGTGAAGCTTCAAAAAGTAAGTAGTTGTCCTCAGTTTTCATCAGCCTTTTTGCAGCTTCCCTACCTAAACACTTGTGTTTAAACCTCTATATTCTGAGTATTTCTCCTGGAGTTGTAAAACACACTTTTCACTAGGAAAACAGAAATTACTCTATAGTTATGTTTTGCTAGTACCATTGAAGTCTATCACTTAATAACAGGCAGTTTTAGCTTAGTCTTCTGAAGGCTGTATTACTGTGAAACGCATACAGGTCTTTATCAGTTTTATTGTAATGAGTCTTTTTAAATAAATGCTTTCATAAAATGAGTTTTTAGAGATGGCTTTTGCTTGTTCAAAGAAAAGCCTGAATATCAAAAGTGGACAGGCCTTCAAAGTTTTAAATGCTTTCTGTAGTATGATGACATAAAAGCAACAAACTCAGAAATACATCTGTTTCATACTTTGCAGATCACAAATAATTTTTTTTCCTTTTTTTAAAGTGAAACTGAGAAAAATTATGGTGTCATTTCATATCTTAAACCTAAGACTATCACACAGAATAATAAAAGATCACTAAAATTTTATTAATAATGTTATTGTTACAATATCCATTAACTAATTTGTGTTGAATTATCTATTTCTCGGAAGGTGGAATTGACTATATTGTCAACTGAATTATAGAGCAGCCTGATGATGAACTAAGCTTTACAGAGTCTTGAGGTTCTTGGTAGCAAAGTTGGAACTACAGCAAATAAAAAAAGTACTAACCACCCTTCTACACCCTCATTCTTTCTCTTATGAATGATACGTGCTGCCTAAAACTTTTGTGCTTTCACTTGCCTGCTTTCATTTGAATGACTGCAGTGCTTGTGAGCCTTGAATAACTGATAGACTTCATTGGCTTATATTAATGTACCTGACACAAAACAGCTACTGAAGTCTATTTTAATTGTCATAAAAGATGTATGAAGTATTGCAAGATGAGTGTTCCTGTCTTGTGGAAATTTTTATATTCAAGACAGAGTAAAATTTGACATTAAAAAGGCATGAGTTTTTAGCAAAGCTGGAAAATGAAAGCTTCTAATGACAGCATTTCCATTGCAGTACTCTTATGTGGGAGGAATACACATCAAGACATTTTCTGACTAAAAACACTCTTAAGAACAAGGGTGATAAGTTATAGATCATCACTTCTTATGGTATTGTTATAGGGGTGCATATACTCTTGTGTAGTGTTTGTTCTGGTGTTGAGCTGAATTGAAAGTGTGTGTGGTTCATCCTTGCTTCAAAACACACCTTGGCTGTGTTCTGGACCTTTTACCTTCAGAGACTGACCTATATACCTTATGAGAAAGTAGATTGATAATGGCAGCCATGCAACTGGAGTCATTCATGCTTTATCTGTTTACTTACCCTCTTGATATCTTTAAAGCAAAAAAAAAAATATTGCTGGTTACAAGAACTGTATAAGCTAAGATATTCTAAATTTGATCTCTGCAGCCTGTTCTTCTGCCTTTGCCCTACAACTACAGAATCAACCCACAGGCATATTTTTAATTAACTATCTGTTATTTATATTCATAGATCACATGTGCAAGTACATAGAATTCATAACTGGGTGGGAGGGATAGGGCAGTAGGTTGAAAATAACAGCAGAAAGTGGTTTGTTTTTTTCCCCTGGCATTCAACTCTGTTAGAACAAACATTTCCACAAGTTTACTGCAATAACACCACTTCTTTTTTTTTTTCCCTCATTGAAGGAGGAAGTTCACCATAAGGCTGCACATTTTTAATTTTCCCCCCCCCCATCTTTGCAAATACCATTATGTACATGTTAATCTGCAATGTAATTGCAAAAAAAGTAACTGTAATCTGGAGTTGTAAAACATTCCTGTTTTGTTTCTTCAGCTTTCTGCTGTAGTAAGTTTTCTCACCTAACACATTCTTCTAAGCAAGAAGGGCTAAAAGGGGTCAGGGCTTTGCCATGCTCTTATGTGTGCCAAGCAGAGCAGGAGAGAAAGGAAGAGACTTTGCCATATAAGCGGCCAGAGAATTCCCTTTCTTATTAGGGTTTTTATCAGTTTAGCAAACTGCTTTCTGTAGTTTAGTTTTTTTCTTGTGTGTGTAAATTCCACTTAATCAGCTTAACACTGATTTCTGAATGGTGCCTCCTATATTATCCAGAGCATCACTGAAGTATTTGTGTTGTTCTCAATATGTAGAAAACCCTGAACAGATTAAAAAAAAAAAAAAACATTCCTAAGACAGCTAGTACTGAATTTTTGATGCAAAGGGGCCTAATGAATTTGAAAGCACAGGAAGAAAAAGAAAAGTACTGCCTTGCCCAGCTTGTTTCATTTGAATGGGGTAGGTGGATGAATATTAAGCTTCTTTCAAACAATACGCTCTTTCCTGTAACTTCTTGTTTATTGTTAGCAGAGAGCCCCTGAATGATGTTTGCTGGTGTTAATGGTACCATCTGGAAAACAGGCTTCTGACTTGTTTAGAGTTCAAATTATGTTGGTTATATATCAGGGCAAGGAGATAAAGTAGTTAATTTTGCTTGGATGCTTAGGCAAATGCCTATTTTACAATAATATTATTACAGCTTTCTGAAAAGACCAAGTACTTAAGGAAAATTATTTTTCATTATGTGCCTTGTTTAGCCAGACAACATGTTATAATCTGGCATTAGAATCTTTCCAAGAGGAGCTCGGCACACAAAACTGTGGCATGCCAAAGAAGACATCTTACTTCATGGTTTCTTCTTGTTAAATACATCCATTTTAATGAAGGTGTTGGCTTGTAGCCTATTCTTGTTTGAAAATAGTCCCAGTACCAGGGATGTTAAAGAGTACAAGTAGCCCTGTTCTTCAGGAGATCATGTGGAATGGGGTTTATTTCTTCTTTCCTGCCATCTTCTGAAGGAGAGCGGGTACTGACTGGCCCCTGAGCTCTCTCAGGGCTACTCAGCAGCTTTTTGCATTGCTTCTGCACAGTCAGGTATGGACTGTAGCTTGGAGTGGATGCATAAAAGTCAGTGTTTCACATGTGGAAACTGCTGCCCAAACATGCTTCTTGTGCTGCCACTGCCCTCGGGACGTAGCTGAGAAGTGCCACAGTGTGTTTGTGTGGGGTAATGTGGCAAATAGGGGTCAGACTTCAAGGCTTACTGTAGAATTTGGATCTGCCTTTCTAACTATAATTGTAGTTGGTTGGTTAATAAATCTGTAACTCTGAGACAGTGGTCAGTTGTCCATTCTTACCCAACTTACAACATACAAGTTGTAATGGTTTTTCTTCCTAAAATTTTTACAAACTAATTTATGAAAAGTCATCTCATAAAAAAGTAGTAGTCCTGGCTTTTGTCAGCCTTTCCATTAACTAATTCTTCATTCATCAAGTAGCATGCAGCATGATGTTGTTTACAAATACTGGATATCAGATAAAGCTCTCAAGAGTTTTTCTTTATGATTGACTAGTGGAGCAGTATGATGCTTTTGAAGAAAAACAGTTGTTTAAGTCTGTATGTGTTCAGAAAGAAGGAAGAAGAAAACTACTAGGTGGAGTGTGGAGCAAAACAAAAAAAAATTTTTAGCGGGTGTAATTATTGTTAGTTTCTGTGTGCTCCAGAGACTGAGGAACTGGCCTTTCAAATACATTGTTTTAAAGGCTGATTAATTTTTCAAAATTCTAGAAAAGGTTCCAGTGCTAAATATAGAGATTGACAGGTGAAACACTGAAATGCTATCAAGAAAAGTAATAGTACACAAGCTGATCCAAATTTCATGTTCCACATGTGCTCATATTTATTGTAATGAATATTCTATTGAGAGAGGAATTTTGTGGAAGTAAATGAGAAACTGTAAACTGCCATCCTGTGGCATGTACCAAATAACAAGTAAGGGTAAATATGCTGAAGTACAATACTGAGATGGAGGGTAAATATTGTAATAAGTTAATTTCCACTGTTCTTGCAAAACACTTGTGTTGGATTTTTTTTGTTAGAATAATTTAATTCTTCAATTACATATAGCAATGATTTTTAAAACACTTTAAACTACTGGTAGTAAACAATTTTCTTTATCAAATTAATTTATAGGGGGCATGAAGGAAGAACCTGAAGTGCTCTTTGAAGAACTGCTTGAGAGGGCCAAAGCTGGAGAACCAAAAGCACAAACAGAGGTAATTTTGTATGGTTTTTGTCTGGTCTTGTTTGCTCTTAATTCCGAAAATAGCACTGCCTGCTGTAGATCTCTTAGCTCTTCCTCAGTTGAACTCTGTCTGTTGAGATGCTAAACTATTCAAAGAAAGGTGTTGCCATATAGTTTCTCTGTCTTGAGAAATCATCCTTCCTTGAGAGTATGAGTGGCTTCAGGTCCAACTCTTCAGCATGGAGAAGGTACAGAACTGATTTTACTTTTCTTTTTTTTGAGGAATCGTGTGGAGGTGTGCAGATAGGGACTGTTAAATGCTGTTGGTTCAGCACTGCACTATATACAAAGATAGCAGGGCTCTTAGGCTGGACTCTGTGGAGGAAAATTCCAGTGAGGTACTTTAGCAGGGACGGAGGTTGGTTGGCTGATGTTTTGCTCGTATACCACTGCTCTGTTTAATTAACACATTTTGGAAAAGAAGCCCCTTCTTGTTTACTCAAGTTAACTGTGTTTTCTTATTTAATGGCAGATAAAATTGAATTAATAATAGCAATTCTGTCCCTGTATTTGTTAGCACTTCAGGTTTTCCCTGAGGTTTTAGAAAAATTGTACCAGTTTTCCAGTGCATTGCATTGTCTGGTGTATTGGTAATATAAATAGCTTAAAATTGTCTAAAAGGGTTTTAATTTGTGTTTAACTTCGTTAGTATTTTACCTGAGCTTTCTTTTCCAACTTCAGCTTTGATGCCCAGTGGGAGTGGTTGCAGTCTCCTACATGCTCATTGGTGGTTTGCATTTTTCCCCAAGGATCACCACTCTTACTGTAAATAAAAATCAGAGGTGGGGATGGGAAAGAAAGAAATTCTTTTAAAGCTGGTAAAAAAAAAAAATAAAGCAATGCTAGGCTTGCGCCCCATTCCATCTCAACTTGTTTGAGGGGCAGGCTGACCTTGGAGTTGTAACCTGAGACAGTAACAAATTCTTCACTTCGAAACAGCTGGTTGCTTTGTGGAGGATGAAACATTATCCTTAAGGGAATCATAGCTGTAAAATCCATCTTTTGGCTCTATTCCTTCATACGTAAGAAAGCAAGTATTCTACAGTATTCTTTCAGGATATAACTTCCAGTTGAGTAAGAATACTCAGAAATACTTACATAATCTAATCCTATGATGCATATATATGTATATAAATGATGGGGATTTTTCTCCTTTGCAATTAATTCCACTTTCACTCCCTTCCTTTATCTTTTTAACTGTGTACATTTTCTATTCCCACACAATAATAGGATTCTTATCATAAGGAGATACAGCATACAATGTTGCTTCAGTATGCACTCAGGATGAATTGACTGCCTGAAATGGAACCCAAAATACAGTAATTTCTTTTCTATGCAGTTACATTTCTTGTTACTTGTGGAGAGAGAATTAGCTTTTAGTTTTTAAAACCCTAAAAGAAATTTATTTCTTCTCTATTGTTGAATGCATTCCTTTAAAATCAATTAGAAAAATGTATTTTTATTTCTTACCTTTGCAGGAGTATGAACGAGAAGCTGAGATGCCACTTTTATGCTGTTTGTTAGCAATTGCAAAGTCAAACACAAGAAATCAGCTGGTTCAGTGGCTTGTAGTTATTACTGTGTTTATTCAAAAATAATTCTGCAGTGACTATGGATGTAAATGCACTCTGAGTGGCTGTCAACGTGTATTACTGTAACTTTATGTGTATTTTTTTTTAATCAAGAAATAACTGTATGGCAGTTACGTAAATGAAACACCCACAGCTGGAATTCTGTAATGTAGAAAAGGCAGTTCTTTGTCTTTAACCAGAGGATGTCTGCAAGGGGACTGCTTGAGATGACCACCTCACTTAGCAAAGCCAGAGATGGGAGCAGCCTTTGGAGAAGTACAGTGTGAGGGTCTGTGTTAAGCTGTTACCAACTATGACTTTATTTCACAGTTTCAGTTCATGGGAAGGAAAGAATCCCAGATTGCTTAAATGACAGATCTGAGTTTAACACTTTTTGCCATCCATTCTTCCTCCTTTGACTGCTGCAGGCCAGAGCTTGCAGCCGTTTTCAGATTGTTTGATGTAGGAACTTTATTATGAAAACCACAACTCAGTCATAAAACAGGTGTTATGCTATCATTTTACCTGTGCTACCCACAGCCTTTTGTGCTGTGGGTAGTCCCAAGATCCGTTAGTTGATGTTGCAATATGTGTTTCCATGTCCATGAGGTCCTTAGAAGCTTAAGAGCCGCATCATTAAATGCTGCTACTTGTGAAGCTTTGCTCAGAATCTGAATGGCTATAAATACAAACATCCTTAAGAAACAGCTGTTCTTGTCAGATGGATGTTATTTGCCATGTAACTTGTTCAAGCAATTCCGTTCTGAAATAAATAGCTGAAGGTACGTCTGCAGTTGGGTGATAGATTGCCATGCAATTGCTGAAATCTTTTTTTTTCTGTTTTTGTCTCATACACTCTCTTCTTGGTGTGTACCTCCCATTGAGCTCCAGCATGATTTTGTAATCAATGTTTGGATTACCTAGTCCAATTTTCTCCTTATTTCTGTATGGTTTTGGATAGGTTCACTGCATGTGCTATGGATTTAATGTCTACCCGATGACTGTCTGTGTGGAAGTTGTTGGAGCACTCAAGTGTATGAAACCAGTTAAATGGCTGGAGAAATAACCTTTACTGGAAGAAGAAAGACCTTTCTAATTGTACCAGTGCATTTAATCTACATAGGGATAATGTGACATTAATCTTTCAACAGTATTTCTTTAGCCACCTTTAGTAGCAGTAACAAATGGGAAGTTTCAGAAAAACTTTCAAACAGTTATTTTTTTTCCAGCAGATAATACTGTGGATTTATAAAGCTATATCCTTAAGGTATTGCATTAATTGCTCCTAGAATGTAGCTGAACTAACATTAGGGGGAGAGAGAGTGTGCAGTGAGCCAAGCAAAAACATTCCCCAGATTCTCTAGGTATGCAGATAAAGTGTCCAGTAGTTTTGGTCATTTTCTGCTATTTAACCTTTTATTGCCTTGTGTTGTGATAAGCAGAAGTGTTTCATACTATTGCATAAATATATTTATTAGTATATTTTCATATATTTTAATTTTTAGAAGGAAGAAAAAAGGTGGTGTTTTTTCTTACCTGTAAAACAGTAATGTAGACAGCTGCTTGGTTATTTCTGTAATCCTGAATGGGAGAATTTTTATAAGCTTTTTCACTGAATTTCCTTGATGCTTAAGCAGCATTAGTTTTGTTTTGTTCACCAATTAATCGTTGGTTTGCTTTGACCTTCAGGGACTGAGCTGCTGTGAGTCAGGGATTGCCCTGCTTGAAGCCTGCTTCCATGTCAAGGCCTTGTCAATAAATTCATCTGAGTTTCTGATTGTCACTGGCACCAGATTATATTATACTTACTTTTTCTGTCTCTAAAATGAGGCTGGCAGTATCATCTGGTCATTGCTGTAGGAGGAAAAGAATTCAAGAAAACTTTTAACACCGGGAGCTTCACCTGATCCTGCCAGATGCCTGAACACCAACAGCAACTAAATTCACTGACCTGGCCAAATGTGTTGCAATTCCTTCTTGCTTCCAGTTCTTCCAGGTCTTTCCAATCAGAAGATCAGTTTACAGCTATGTTCTTTAGTGCTAGGAGCAAATGTTTTGACCTTTTGTTCAGAGAGAATTTATCTTAGCTCAGTTCCAGGGGGCAGGAGGGGAGAAGAGAGAGACATAGACACGGAGTAGAGTATATTTCAATAATTGAAGGAATTTTGTTTCCTATTTATTATAGGTGGGGAAGCACTTCTTGAAATTAGCAGAAGAGGAGGATGAAGAACTTAACAATTGTAGTGCAGTTGACTGGTTCATCCTTGCTGCTAAGCAAGGTCGAAGAGAAGCTGTCAAACTGTTGCGTAGATGCCTGGCAGACAGAAGAGGTATGGGTTCTTGAGGCTTTCTGCTTGCACTTCCCACATTACCTGAAACAACACTGTACTCACTTTAACTGTGAGAAAAGGGGTTAAAGTGTGATGGGAATTATCATGGCAAAATCACGAGTAGTTGCTAACAGACTGTTCCAATAGGTAATTTAAAAAGCATTAATTACCAGTACTGCTTATTAAGCCATTTTTATTAATTATTTGCTTGAATTCCTTCATGAAATCCATGCTTGTTCTTCCCTTCCTCGCCTTTCATCGAAGCCTCTTTCATTGACTCTGAAGATCATACGTAACCACACACCACCTACATATCTGCTGTTGTTCCATTCTTTTGCCCCTCTCCAACCTCTCTTCTGTTGGTCCCATTTAAGATTCTCATCTTCCTTCATGCTACTTCCCGTGCTTCGAATGGTCTCTTCTGCCAACTATCTGAACTCTTACAGTTGGGGGAAACTAACAAAAAACCCCCAAGTTTTATGTGGTTCTTGGTGCCTTTGCATGTCACCCATGCATATCTGCATTACCTTTTGCCTGATGTGCTGTACTTCAAAAGCTGAAGCAGAACATAGTATGATGCATGTCTTGCACATCTTTGAAGTACAGTTTAAGCTTAAGCAATGTGTTTAGATTTTGATAAGCAATGGACACAGAAAGGCATTTGAGTAATTTACTTAGGTGGTCAAAATGTGACTGAAACTTCAGAAGTTTCAGACTAAACTGAGAAACATTAATTGTGAGCAGATCTATCATTTCTGCATGGGTATGGGATAAGTGTGTAATGTATTTTTTGTTTTCTTGAGGCATCACTTCTGAGAATGAGGAAGAAGTGAAAAAGTTATCATCTGAGACTGACTTGGAGAGAGCTGTGCGAAAAGCTGCCTTGGTCATGTATTGGAAATTAAACCCCAAAAAGAAGAAGCAATTACCGGTTTCTGAACTACTGGAAAATGTTGGGCAAGTTGATGATGGAGGTTTGTTTATGAACTGATTTATAGTATTGATAAAATACAGACTTACTGGCACAATACAGATAGAAACCTAAAGGCCTTTAAAAATGATCAGGCAGGAGATAATAGTAAATATATTATCTACTTAAGATAATGTAACTCTCTCAATGACTAACCCTTTTTTAATAACTGTGCTTTCTGGACCAACACTTGCTGTAGATTGTGGGTCAGTTAAGCACTTATTCAAGTGACCAGATATTTAAAATATCTTCATTTAGCACTCACTGTCTTTGGAAAATAGGTATTTTATGGCTTTGCTGTATTTGATCAGCCATTCTGATGATACCTTATTAGATGTATCAATTTACAAATTCAGTGTTCAAGACACCTGGTTCACTCTGCCACTACAGCGCTGTATGTTAGCTATGGCAGTCCTGTTTCCTTTTCTAATACAGTAACAGGACTATAGAAAACTATGTAGCCATTTATTATCTGTTTAAGTTTGTATTTTCCTTACTTTGAGGAAATACCATTCCCCAGATGTGTCTATTAGTGTTTGATCCCTTTAACTGACTGCTTTGACTTTCCATAACCTTCTGTTATTGAACCAGATGGTGAGAAGCAGCCTGGCCCGGTCCCAAAGTCTGTGCAGAAGCAGAGAAGGATGCTGGAGCGATTAGTGAACAGTGAATGTGAGTGCATGCTGCTCCTTTCATTCTTTCCCAGTGGTTTTAGTTTCTGGTTTCTTTTGGTAAACAATTTTGTGCTGCCAGAGCAAGGATGTATAGAGGGCTTGGATTGTAATAAACTGATAGTGTCAGTTTATTTATGTGCAAGGCCAATAACTGACCTGTGTGTGAACTCACAGAAGACAGCACAGTTACAGGCAGCTACTAAAGGGAGTTTACATGTCATTTGTTATTTTTATATTCTTGCCTTTTCAGCACTCAGATTTCTACTCAGCAGAAAAGATTTTCACTTTCAATATTTTTTTAGTTCTAAGTGCAGTAAGCTTTCTGATTACAGTAAGGGAATTAATTATGCACCAATTTAATGCAGACAGATCCTTCATTCTATTTGCCTTGCTTCTGTTTGCCCTTCCCTTATAATTAATATTTGTCTTTCCATATTTATTCAATGGCTGATTTAGTAAAGATGCACCAAGATACTTCTTCCATTATTTACAGCAGCTTAGTTCATGTATTGCAAAGAATTAAACCCATTAACACACACAGGGTCAGATTGTAGACCCATATGTGTGAGTTTTGTAAGGTATGATGGAGTGGAGATTGGAATTGAAAGTTCTCCTTAGTCTGGCATAGCTAAGAAGTGCTGATATGTTGTTGGGCTTTTAGGAGGAAAACTAAAGTGTTATATTGAGAAAATGAATTATCAACAATGCAGCATGTATAGTTTTTCAAGAACGGTATCTAACATAAGGTTCAGTTATTCATTGTCAGGAAACCTTAGTTTCTTGAAATGCATTAAGTCATATGGAATGGTTCATGTGCAATCTAGATCAGTGCTTGAAGAGCACTTCTAAATGTCACAAAGTGTATTGTTTACTAATGCATCTATAGTTGAGGTTATGTGTAACTAAAGTGTCATATGTGGAATAGGGAGCCAAATCTGGGGGTTTGCAGGTTTCAACTTCTTGTAGGATTAGATTTACATTTCATTGGATAAATTTGGCTGTTACCTTCAAGGATTTTGTTTGTTACACTGGTGACTTGAAAAACAACATTCCTAAGAAGAGTGGAGTATTTCAGTTTTACATTAACTTTGACAGAAGTGAAAGAGGAGCAGGGGCATGTGCTTGCATGTGAATGAAGGGAGTAAGTGATGTGAGAAATAATATTTTGGAAAGCAGGCTTGTGGTCCTGTCAAATCTTCTGTGAGAGTATGTCAGCTGTTTTTGTGACTTGGCTGCCGTTTCTGGCAAGCTAGAAACAGTCCTTCAAGGACAAGGCTGTTGTGTTTCATTGTCCAGTCGTATCATAATGCAGATGTATTTGGGTTCATCAGGGCTGTGCTGCATTGGGGTTCTTTCCATTCCTTTAGGTGAACTGGCATGTGCTGCTACTGTTTGAGTGCACAGCAAGTCGTTTTGTTGTGGATTCTTCAGTAATTCAGAGTTATCAGAAAATGAACTGGCAAATATGATTTTTTTAAGGCTTAAATTGCAGTTAAAATAACAGGACAGTAAATGAACCTATATGTAAGTGTAGGCAGAAATTGATGGGAACATTTTTCTTTTCCTAGGATGGATGGGGGGAGGCAGGGGAATTTGTCATAACCAAATTGAAAAAAAATCTTTGAATAATAAAGTAGAATCTACAAAATACACTTTTTATATCAATTTAAGAGACACTTGGGTGACAAAATACTGATGACATTTAAAAATGAAAAGTTTCGTCAAACACTTAAAGTAGGAGTTAAGCTGTTACCTCTTCTCTAGAGAGCTTTTACCTTTTCATAGAGGAACAAGAAAGCTGTTACTCTCCAGCATTTACTTCTCTGAGTCACTGAGTTTCTTCATTTACCTTGCCAGAAGGAGATTCTTTCGGTTTTAGCACACCACCAATACTTGGAATATAATTTTTAAGATAGATATGTGTTTGCAGATATTTGATCTGGGTTGTCCTTAATGGAGGTATAAACAGAAAATTGGAGGTGACACTTGTCAATGGGCAGTTGTTGCGTGCCTGAGAGGATGCATGTCATTGCAGTGGATAGGCCATCTATACATAGTAAGTTAATAACTCATTCCTTCTCAGGGTGTCCCATGATCCTGTAGAAGTGCTGTTAAGGTGTTTTTGTGAGGTTCTAACCATATCTGCTTGCTGATTCTACATGAATAAGACTATTTCAGCACTGTATATTTTTTCCCAATAAGACAGTAAATTTAGGTGACACATTTGGTATTCAGCTTAATCTGAACCCCACCAAGATAGCTAAAGAGCCTCAGAGATTTCTTGGTGCAAGTAATGTTGCCTTGCAGTCTGTGAATGATAAGAATAGTTAGCAAAAATAAATCCTTTCTTGTTTCTTGGGAGGCATGCCAGATGGTATTTTGTGGGACATAAGGGTTCACGCATGGAGGAGGGGGAGTGCTAAAAGTCCAAGCAAAAGGCACTGTCCATATTGTGAGATTAAACCAAAAGATAGATTGTAAGATGCTGATTTTCTGATGACCTCTTTTAACATTCCTTGTCCTGTAGTATGTTTCTTGAGATAAATACTTTATTTTGTTCTGTATCTCCAGTGTTTTCAGTATTAAGTACTGAGCTATTTATGTGTTGTTTCTATTAATGTAGCACACTTAAATTAAGAATTTTCTGGGCTCAAACCCACTAATCCTCTAATTGTAAATTTGATGAAACAGTTCAGTATTCTGTCTCTTTAAAAGCTCAAACTAGTATTAGGCCAGCTTTCATATCTTTGTATCAGCTGACTAGTTAAATTTACTGCGTAGGAGGTGTGTTACAGATTTTTGTCATTCAGTTCTTTCATGGTTACAGCAATGTCATTTGCTTTAGTGTATGGAAAAAAATCACTGTTAATTATCCTCCTTTACAGACTGCATCAAGTTTGTCTGCCATAGAAACTATTTAATCCATGCTAATGGAGAGAACAGGCTGTGCAAAGAGTTTGAACCAGTGCATAAATCAACTTCTGTCTTGCCGTTTCCCTAGAGGTTTCAGAAGTAACCTCATACTTCCCTTATATTCACAGGAGTAGATAAGGATCTTCCAGGGCAGAGGGATGAATTTTGTCTAAATGTAAACTGAGCAAGGTCTGTTTTGTTGCTGGCTGTCTGTTTTAGATCACAGTTGATACCGTTTAGGGGAGGCCCTTTGTAGAGCCACATGGCATATTAAATTAATACACTGTAGGTAATCCATAGTTAGTCTCATAGATATAATAATTGTGTGTTTACCATAACAATATGTCTATAACTTCTGAACTCAGAAAAATGATTGTTAAATGACAAATCAGAAGTCAGTTTTTCAGTTGATGACATACAGGTAATTTATTACTGCTCCTGTACAAGTCTTCCTTTCCAATGCAGCTGTTAAAGATTTCTCTGAAGCAGATCCAATAGTTTATGATTTAAAACTGTGACTTAATCCAGTAGTAATTTTTTGCTGTGGAATACTTGCAGATAAGCTACATTCACTCACTCTGTTCTCCCACTTGCCAGTATAATAAACTTACTTCCTGGTCTGACAAGATATAGAGTAGTCATGTATTGCTGGCACAAGGAGCTTGTTGTTTTCAGCGGAGATCTCAGGACAAGTTGCAAGGTAAACCTGTGTTGTCAGTAGTTCAGTTTTTGTAGACAAGATTCTGGCAGGAAAGGAAATTAATATTCCAACTCATAATCAATACAATGTTGTGATAAAATTTCATCAAAATTTTCATTTTATCTTTTTAGCTAAAAAATTTATTGCTTTGGATGACTTTGTTGAAATTACCAAGAAGTACGCAAAGGGAATCATCCCATCTAACCTGATCATGCAGGAAGAGGAAGATGATGAGCTGGCAGGGAAGAGTCCTGAAGAATTACCCCTACGACTGAAGGTAAAAAGGCAATCTGGAACAGGTTATGTTGATTGGGTCTCTTGACTCAAGCGTCCCAGACAAAACAGGAGTGATTTGTACTTCTCTCTCGATACTGGTGTTTAGTCTGTATAGATCAGTACAAGAACTGTTGCTGTAACTTCTTTTTGGACTTGACTTCATATATATGTTTCAAGTTTTGTATATACAAGTCATATATTTAAAAGAAAGGGATAACGGTTTTCCCTGTAAGAGGACAATACCTTCATTATAGCTTCAGTGAGGATTTAAAAGTACCTGTCATCACTGCCCTATTTCTATTATAAATGTTGTTATATGCTTCACATCTTTCTAATTTAAAGAGAAGCAAGCAGGTGGAGAAAATTATCCATAACATGAAAAGGTTCTGTTATGATGGAATTCAAGAACAGTGAAACTTGCTGTTAGCTTCTACACTGATACTTCTCTAGATAGTGAAAGGAGAAGGGAAAATTAAGGTGCATGCCTTCAATATTGGCATAAATTTTAGGCAAGGTATGGGGTGTGTGGCTGCTGACCTGAGAGTTTTGCTGTAATTTTGTTGTCCATTATCATATTGTAGGGTTTGGGAAAAAAGGGGGAGTGAAAGGTGTCTCTTTCCGAGCTTTCACATGTGAAAAAAACCTGTACCTTTTAATTGATCTTTCATAAAGTGTGTGGTTGGTCATAGGGAGAGTATTCGATCCAGCAGTTTCTCTGTTGTCCAGTGACTGTGTTGGAAAATGCCATGTAAAATAGGCAGAATTTTAAGATCCTCTACAGATACTGTTGTGGAGTTAAAAGAATCCATAAACATGTAGTAAATTGAATTTAACATACTGCTGCTGCTTCCAAAACAGGTTTTGACAGCTGCATCCCTAGATGCTTGGGAAGGATTGTTTAAAGATAAAACCACAGCTGTAAGACTTCCTGTATGTGTGTACGAATCATAGTCACTACTTCCTGCAGTGTATATGCATCGAATGTATAGCATAATCCTTGCAGAATGTGGCAGAATTACATGCTTTAAAGTACAGTGTTCACAGCTCAGGTAATGACTTTAGATAGTGCAGGACTGTGGCCATGTAGTTTATCTTCAGTATGAAGTTAGCAGAGCAGAATATTTGACTAGGAAGCCATTTAATTATATGTGTCAAAGGTAATGAAATACATCTTGCCTGAAATCAAAATTGCCTCTAAGCTTCGTCTGACTGAATTAATCAAAATGGAGCTAATAATCTCAGACACAGTAATCTTATTTTATTGGCAACATTGATCTGAAATATAAATCTTTTCATGTCAGCTGAGGTTAGACAATTGGCTGCTACTGCCGCAGCTAAGAATATCTGTGATGTAAAGATACAAAACTGCTCATTAATAAAATGCTTCTTTCTCTTTTTCCAGGTTGTAAAATATCCACTTCATGCCATTATGGAAATTAAAGAATACCTTATAGATATAGCATCAAAGGCAGGAATGCACTGGCTGTCTACCATTGTTCCAACACACCATATCAATGCTCTCATCTTTTTCTTCATCATCAGTAATCTGACAATTGATTTTTTTGCCTTCATTATTCCATTAGTCATATTCTATTTGTCCTTCATTTCTATGGTGATTTGCACACTGAAAGTTTTTCAGGACAGTAAGGCTTGGGAAAACTTCCGTGCTTTGACTGACTTACTGCTTCGTTTTGAACCAAACCTAGATGTTGAGCAAGCTGAGGTGAACTTTGGATGGAATCACTTAGAGCCATACATTTATTTTTTACTCTCTGTATTCTTTGTAATTTTTTCCTTCCCTATAGCAAGCAAAGACTGTATACCATGCTCAGAGTTAGCTACTGTCTCAGTTTTCTTCACAGTGACAAGTTACATGAGCTTAAGCACGTGTGCAGAACCTTACACACAAAGGGCATTAATGACTGAGATAGCTGCGGGTTGCTTATCCCTCTTGCAGGTATTACCTGGGAATTTTGGCTACTTGAAATTCTTAGGTAAAACCTTCTTTACAGTTCCTGTAGGCCATTTCTTTGTGATAAATGTAAGCATCCCATGCCTTCTCTTTTTGTACTTGTTCTATCTTTTCTTTAGAATGGCCCAACTACGGAATTTTAAAGGCACCTACTGCTACCTGGTGCCATACCTGGTGTGCTTTATGTGGTGTGAACTCTCTGTGGTCATTCTGCGGGAGTCCTCTGGCATTGGGCTCGTTCGTGCATCCATCGGTTACTTTCTGTTCCTCTTCGCACTCCCGGTGCTGGGTGTAGGCATTGCACTGATGTGTCTTGTCCACTTCATTAAGTGGTTTTTGTCTCTGGAGCTCATGAAAATTGTAGTGACCCTGGTTTTATGTGCCGTTCCTTTGCTGTTTCGATGGTGGACAAAGGTTAACTTCTCTGTAGTTGAAGTGGTGAAATCGCTCACTCGAAGCTCGATTGTGAAACTCATTCTGGTGTGGATCACAGCTGTAGTGCTGTTCTGTTGGTTCTATGTGTATCGGTCTGAGGGAATGAAGGTTTACAACTCCACCCTGACATGGAATCAGTATGGTTTCCTCTGTGGACCCCGGGCCTGGAAGGAGACTAACATGGCACGTACTCAGATTTTGTGCAGTCACCTGGAAGGACACCGAGTGACGTGGACCGGGCGGTTCAAATACGTGCGCGTGACAGAAATCGACAACAGTGCGGAATCGGCCATAAATATGCTTCCATTTTTTATTGGCGATTGGATGAGATGCTTGTATGGTGAAACCTACCCTCTTTGTGATCCCAAAAATGTTACACTGGAGGAGGAGGAATTGTGTCGTCTGAAGTATTTGACAAAGCATAAATGCCACATGAAAATGTTTGATCGGTACAAATTTGAGATAACTGTGGGCATGCCTTTCAGTAGCAAAAACGGAAGCAAGCCTATAGAGGAGGATGATATAACCAAAGATATTGTGCTGAAGGCAAGCAATGAGTTTAAAAAAGTATTGTTGAACTTGAGGCAGGGGAGTATAATTGAATTCAGCACAATTCTGGAGGGTCATCTTGGCAGTAAATGGCCTGTCTTTGAACTGAAAGCAATCACTTGCTTGAATTGCATGTCTAAACTCTTACCTGCAGGGAGGCACGTGAAAATAGAGCAGGACTGGAGGAGCACAGTGCATACAGCCATTAAATTTGCTTTTGATTTTTTCTTCTTCCCATTCCTGTCAGCTGCATAATGTGCTCACGTGTTGTTTCAGTGGTATTTTCAGTGTCCTCTGCATTTACACTACCAAAGGTTTGGCTTCTTAGAAGGTAAAAAAACCCAACAAAAGTCTACCTTGCTGTAGCAATGCTCAAAAAGTATGCTAATATAGAGCATTGGTAGAGTTTTGCAAGTGTATACACCATATCCTGACTTTAAACCCTGTATGACTGAAGTAATATATACTAGTTTAATACTGTAAATTAATGCAGGGGATCGCTGCTGACTAATTGCATGGAAACGATTTTGTGCGAAATGGATATATTGCCTGTGGTACAACACTAGATGCATTCACTTGCTTGATGGTAAAAGCACTTTACTCTTTAAGTTTTCACAATGTGCCCATTTGTATTTTCACAGGTATGATTTAGAGTAGGTAGCTGACAGCAGCTTATGTTACATTTATTGCTTGTATTTATTTTATGTTTTCTAGGAAAAAGTGATCTTAGAGTCAGTACCTGGTGGTGATACTTGCGTACAGAAATCACTGTTTCACTATTTGTCCAGAAGATAGTGACCACTGTTTTTTGAAAGGGCACAACATTTCACACCCCAGCAAGGTTTTAAAAAGTCCTCAGGCTTCTACTTTGCATTAAATATTTTGTGCAAAATTTGCTGTTTGTTCCGATTGGTTACACTAAGGTATAGTCTGTGCAATGTGTGAATTGGCAAATACCAAGGCTGATATTGAGATGTTACTAGTAGTGGACAATCCACAGCAACTGAAATTGTACCTAAAAATTTATAGTGGAAACTGAAATAGAATGTTTGTTTAATTTGTATTTTGCAAATAAACATAAAGTACAAACATGAATTAAATGGGTACATTTGTTCATTATGTTTTGACATTGTGAGCAATTATTTGTGTTGTGCAGATAGCAGCTCTCACTGAAAACCACAAATAGAATGTTTAAAATACTCTTGTGTGAGATCCCTGCACTTTTACTTGACAGTTTTGAAGCCATCAGTAAACTCTGGTGGGGCAGGTGAAGTTTTTGTAGTTTGAAGTCTACACATAGTGCTTCCCCCTGCTTTCATTGTGACTTTGGACCTCTTCTGGCCTCTGGCTGCATGTCACAGATCCATCCTGCCCTTGCCCTGACTCCTCCACAGAGCCTGCTTTGGATTCCTTTTTGCCTTTATGTGTCAGTCACCGCCAGGAGCAGGGAGAAGGGCTAGCAGTGAAAACCTGACACAGAAGGAACCATTTGGGGACAGCGAGGCAGTGGCTGCAGTCCAGCCATGAGCAGCCTCCTGAGCATGACCCGGAGCTGCAGCTGGGGCAATGCCAAGGGCACCTACAGATGTGCTGCGCAGTGCCCACGGCAGGAGCCTCCACCATCCAAAGCCCTGGAGTCATGCTTCAGCCCATCAGAAAATCTGTGAAGTAAAGTCATGGCTGCAGGGTGCTTCTAGCTTTGAATGCTTGTCAACTATCTCTGTTTCCACCTGGGGAAAAGAAAAGGAGTAAGGCAGCAAGTAAATGCAAGTTTTGACAGCTTCCCTTACCTTGTCTGATTTTAGCTGGAAATAACCCAAATTTAGCCCTTTCTCCCTTTTGTTAGAATATCCATAGGCTCTTTTTAAATACCCAAATGTTCTTCCTGGCTCTGAAATTTAAGCACAAAAGATTTTAATTTTTTTAACATTTTTCCCTTACATACACCCAATTGTGAAACTTCTATTCATATGTTTGTCAGGAGAAAAAAAAGGCAACAGTCTTGGGATTCAGAACTAATGTTAAAATTTCTCCTTTTAGCTTTTACCCTTTGTACGAATTTCAACTTAGTGACTTACTGTGGTGCATTTTGAAGGAGTTGTTACATATCCTGAAAAGGAAAAAGTGACTGAAGTCAGATGTGGGAAGTCGTGCAAGAGGAGGGAAGAATATTTGATTTCTTTGGAAAGAGTTGCTTTTTAAGAGGAGAAAAAAGGCTTAATCCTGGTACCGTAGTTCCTATCTGTATTGTAACAACTCTGAGATTTATATTTCAGCCTATTTTACAGAAGTTATTAGAGGATACTGGCATATAAGTGTTACTGAATTTGCAAACTTAGATTTATTAGCTAAAAATCTCTGGTTACTTGGAGGGGGAGAGCTCCCTCAAAGATACTTATATCAATTTAAATTAGATTCTAAGTTAAACAATTAACCTTTGTGCACTTAAAAAAAAAACCGAACCCAAAATCAAACAAAAAAACCCCAATGCCAAACTCTGAATTAGCTAGATCCTAGAAAAAATAATTCATGTGCTCTGTAGTGATGGGTTGATGAGGATACTTGAATTTGTCAGATGCCTCTTTTCAGCACAGGTGGGAAGTTTTGCACAGTGGAACGTTGGAAGTAATTTTCCATATGTTTTCAGTTCTTAAGAGCAACCAAAAGGGACAGAGGAAGCAAATTTTACTTTAAGACCTTTATATGATGCCTTTTAATGCTAGTTCTCAAGTGTTTCTCCGTGATGCTTTTAAATTTTTATTGAAAAAGGATACATTAATAGTAACATGATGGATAGATACTCCATTCTCTTGTTGGTCTAATGTTCAGTGTTCTGAAACCTTTACCAAATAAATCTTTCCTTTCTAAAGTATATCGTAGCTGACAAGCATAAAATTGCTGAAATTTAATAAGCAAGGTGTTTTTGCAAAAGGTGCCTCTATATCCTTTGCACCTTGCAAGCAAACAGAGCAAAAAATTACTTTGTTCTATTCCTGCTACAACTCTGTATTCCAAACCAGTCCATCTTCTGGGTTGGAAGACACAGAATGTGGCAGCTGCTGTTAATTTTTCAATTAATCCTACATTTATTATTTTCTTACTCAGTTTTGAATATATGATGAATTATAAACAGTTCCAAAGACAGGTGCCCTTTCTCTAGGCTGGTAATTCAGTCTTTTGAATTAGTATTAATTAACTGAGGGGGGGGAAGAAGAGGATATTACATGGCTATTGACACTTCTAAATTAGGTTCAGCTGTTCTTCTGTAAGTTCAGCTTTAGCATTTAGAATATACAGAATTTAGAATAAATATTCATTTGAATTTCATCTTCAATGTAACATGAAAAAGTACTGCTTGTTCTCCAAACTGGTGCATTCTTCCATAAACACAGAAAAACAACACAACACATATAGAAATTCTGAATAACTCAAGAGCCCACTCTGTAATGACTAACAGCATCTTGCAGGAGGCAAGAATGCAGAGTTTTGCCCTGTTCTCCCAGAGAAAAAAAATAGGTAGGTCTTTAGGAATTACACATGGTTTTATTTCTTAGGACTAATAGATCTTGTATTAAGTGCCATAAAATAGCTGTTATTAATTGGAAATTTGATTGCAATTTTTTTGCAACACAGGATATTAAGAATGTTGCCCAGAGATGCTGTGGCTGCCCCATCCTTGGAGGTGTCCAAGGCCAGGCTGGATGGGGCTCTGAGCATCCTGGGCTAGTGGAAGCTGTCCCTGCCCATGGTGTGAGGTTTGGAACAGGATGATCTTGACAGTCTCTTCCTACCCAAACCATTTCTGGTTTCTGTGTTACCATTGTGCAGTGCAGGGCTTTCTTACCTTCCTATACCGAGCTGCCTGCCTGCCTTCTGGCTTCTCTATTTCTAGTGGAAAAGGCAAAAGAAGTTTCCAGACTGTGAATACCTTTTCAATACTTTTGACATCCTTTGCAGCCTCTCAGGGTAAGGCTCATTTCCAGTACCAGGTAAAGGAGGCTGAAAGAGGCTGTGCTCCAACCTCAGCTTCACAGCTGCAATTGTTTGAACAGCAGATGGATGCAAAGGAAAACCAGCAACTATGTCATTGAGATAGAAAAATATTAATCCATACAGCAAAAATTAGGTGCAATTTGCCACCTTGTAAAAAGGTAACCTGCCTGCTCTGGCACCTACATCCAAGCAAGTGTTGCATGCAAATAGGATGCCTGGAAACCAAACACCAAAGCACATCACAGTTTAAATGCATTAAGATGGTTCATTTATTTTCATATTATTACTCGAAAGCTTTCATTAACTTTTATTCCGGAAAAAAAAAATCATTAGCACTCTGCAATTCCTCTAATAAATTATAGCCTGATGTGGAAAAGACGAGACTCACCTTCCCCTTAAGGGCAAATGTTTAGTACTGAGAAAACTTGTGTTTTCCTCACCTCTAATAAACTTGAACTTCAAGTTTTGAAGCAGAATAGGAACACAGAAACACTGCTTATAGCCTTCCTTTAAAAAATATTTTACGTGAAAATGGAAGAAAATAGGATATGTATGTGCCCACTGACAGCTACATGAAGCAGCTTCTGTAAGATTGCAGCTTCATAACACTAATTTCAGCATTTTCATCCAACAAAATTTTTCATTTAAATCTGTGCAAGAAGTGATGATTTTTACTGCACATTGTGATTTGAGTGCTATGTTAGTTGGGGTGTTTCCTCTGGGGCAAACTGCTGCTGGTGGAGCTGGGGGTCTTGGTAATCCTCCTGAAAAATATGTGTGCATGTATATATAATCACACTTCTGATAATACAACAGAATCAAAAGAGCAGGAGGTTATTGATGGTCGGTTTTGTCCACAAGAAGCGGTTCCATGCCCAGCACATGCCCCACGTGGGCAGTATTTCTGTGTGATACACACACACAGTGCATGCCTTGTTTTTGCGCCAGAGCCACCTGACCCTGCAGTTTGCCCACACCCAGGTAAGTGTCCGGGAGCTGTCCTGTCCTTGGGGCCCTCAGGAGCAGATCTGCCATCTGGTAAATCTTTTATCCCTAACTCCCCTGTTTCCCAGATGAGCTGTGGGTTGGGATGTGAATTCCTCCTTCGCTGTCTGTCTCACTTTGCAACAAGGAAAGCAAAGCAGTGAAACTCCAGTGCATCCTGACTCATTCACACTTGCTTGTCCTGAAGGACGAGCATATTTTCCTACAGTGGTGTCCAGACAGTGGACCACTATCTTCAAACTCACAAAAAAAAGGAAGATCTGTTCCCAGGGCAATGAAAATACCAGTAATTCATGACTTGGCAGCCCCGATATTGACAGCCTGCCTTAGGCTGATGGGTGCACAGCTGAAGATGTGGCTCTACCTGCTCAAAGAGGGCTCACTTCGCTTCACAAGCTGCAGCAAAAGCAACGTCCCCTCTGCTGGGTCTGGCTGGATCCTCTGCCCCAATATATTTACAGCCTCCTGCATCCTCCCTACTGCAGGTCCCCACTACAGAGAGGAAAGAAAGGGCTCTACCCGAAGGTTTGTGGGTGCTCCAGCATGATGGGGATGGATTTACCAAGGGAGGCTGCATTTCATTAGTTTTGAACTTTCCCCACATGCCACCAGTAATAAAAATTGGCCCAGCTTACATGCAGAAGTGCCCACTCCAGTGCCATGGTGTGCTGGTGTCCGTCTTATCCTGTGTCCATTGCCTGGCAATGCCTGTCCCTGGCATTCAATTCCTTGGCCCAAACTCCGAGAAGAAACTTCAAGAACTTTGTTACGATGTCCATATCATAGTGATCATCACCTCTTCCTCTTTAGCCAACTCACTGCATTTGAAATATTTCTTATGTCCACCCAGGAGCTCCTTCTCCTCCAGCTGCTGCTGCTTCCTGCTGATTTCCTCCTTTAGGATGTCCATGGCAGCCCCAGAGGTACCAGCCCAGACTAGGACAGATGAAAAAAACTGAAAATACATTCCAAATTAACTTCATTGCTTCTGGTGTTACCATGCCATTAACACAGTATATTAACAAAGAATTTTGATTCCTCCCCGGCTTTAAAAAGAGCATTATGATGAGTAAATAGTTCCCCATATGCAGAAATATATATAGGGTAAAGTACAGCATCCACTGAATACATCAAGCATCATGATGGTCGGGAAGTTTTGTACCCCAGTACACAACAGCCTTAAAACAAAACTGCAATTCCGATTTCTCTCTCAGGTCGCGTGTCAGGTGCCAAAAGATGTGCTGGTTTAAAAGTAAACCAGTGGGAGAAATGAGCCCCACTCAATTACTTTAAGAGAGATCTCAGGTCAGAGTTACAATTTAATAGAAAGATTACAATAAATGCAATGATACACTGAAAACTGCTTTAAGCCCACAAAAGCAGAGTACAACCAGGTACCCTGTGGGTCAGAGTGGTGGTTGCAGTACTATCAAGTGGCCGTTGCAGTTCTGTTGAAGTGATGGCTGTGGTCAAAAGCGGTGGTCCTGTGGAAGTTCTGGTCCTCCTCTGAATCTGTCCAGTGGTAGTGATGTCACAAGTCCCCAGTTGTATCCGCTCAGGTTTGGGGGGGGAATTCTCAGTGCTTCCCCCTGGGGCGGGGAGTTTCACAATGGAATGATGCAATCCTGTGAGCCACTGGATATTTTGGGAGTCCTCGATGGTTGAAGTGGTTGCAGCTGCCTATTCTGCTGGTGCCACTGAGTTCATGATGGCCCATTAGCAGAGATAACCCCTCAGGATGGGTGGGACTGTGCTGTGCTTCCCCGGAGGGAGTTGGCACAGCCGAGTCACTGGTGTGAAGAAAAAGAAACACTACCCTGCCTGGCGGGGTTTGCCTTCCCTTGCTTATCTCATTTAACACCAGCTTGTAGCCTGAGGTGTCGGAGGTGCCCTGGGCAGCGACTGCAAACATTAGTTTGAGAGAAACAGCACCACAGCCTGGGAAAAAGGCTTTTGTGTGAGTTCTGGCAATTCGGTCCAAGTGGAAATGTAGATCACACTGTGAGCTCTGGCTGTGCCAGCTCTGGAGTGTCCTGGGGATGCACTCTGTCTTCCACAGCGAAACACTCCTTGCTTCCTCGGCAGCTCCACCAAGGCACAGGGCAGCCACAGCTGCTCTATTTCCAGTTGAGTTCCTGGGCTGGTGCCAAGTGCATCTGATTTTATTCACACTCTCATGTCAGCTGATATTTCTCTTAACCCTGTTCGTGAATCTTATAATTACATGTTGGTGTGCATCTTGGAAAAACAATTAAGTTTTATGAAAAAGTGCTCTGTATGGGCTAAAATCTAAACTTCATTTAAAATGCCCTAGTTTCATTGCCAAGTTTGTAGATACATTTGGTTGGCATTTTGTTTGTTATGAGGCTGGATTAGTCAGTGTTAGTGACATCTACCTCGGCCTTACGGAGACGTCAGTAAATGATGTACAAAGGTAATTAACAATTCACTTTTCCAGTCTTAATTGTTGGCAGAGATTTAGTTCTCATCTGCAGTTTGATGTCTGGTGCCAGAAGCATCTCAGGGCATCACCCACCTGTGGACGACTTATAACTCAGTATATATATACATATATATATACATACACACACACACGTATATATGTGTGTATATATATGTATATATACACACACATATATATACAGTATATATATACATATATATATACATACACACACACACGTATATATGTGTGTATATATATGTATATATACACACACATATATATACAGTATATATATACATATACATATTCATATACATATATATATATACACACAGTATATATATAACCTCAGTATATTCTTTTATAAGTCAGAAAAGCCAGTCCTGGAGCATCCCAGAGCTCGTGTCCTCACGCAGGGACATTAACCTCCCGAGAGAGCACACCTCTGTCTGGAGCCTGGCTGCGCTCGTTTGCTTTATCTGTTAAGGATATCTGCGAGAAGATGGAAGGTTTCCCAGCCTGGCAGAGGGCAGGTGTCCCCCGGCTGGCAGAGGGCAGGGCAGCTGTCCCCACCGGCAGGGATCAGCTGTCCCCGCCGCGGAGCGCTCCCCTGGCGCTGTCCCTCCCGTGCCATCAGGTGGCACTCCAGGCTCACGCTGCGCTCTCCTGCCCCTGCCGCTGTCTCCAGAGGGCACCGCCAAGGAACAAAAGAATCACGGTCTGGTTTTACTCCATTTCGAAGAGGAAATGCAGTTGGAAAAAGAACCCGCTCATGGAAAATAGATAACCATTTGTGAAGCCGATTCCCTGCCGGATACAAGCGAAGTTAAGCAAATGCAAAGCATAGGCATCTCTGTGCAGTGTGCCTGCAGCCCAAGACTATGGAAAGGTTGGAAAAAGATCTGTTTTTCTGTGTGATAAAAAACTGCACAATGATAAATGAACAGCATATGAAACAGTGCGTGGCAAACTTATGAAAAGTGCAGCCTGGCTGCTTTGCAGCTCAGCAGGTTTTGAGAAGGTTCCTGTCTCTAAGATCTTGTAAAATAAACCTGTCAGCATCAATCTGCATTGTCTGCTTCTGTAGTAAAGTGAGTAGTGACAAAACACAGTCCTGATGGTGTGCTGATGGAAACCCTGTTTTTCCTGTGTCTTCACATCTCAGATGCCAAAAAAAAAAAAAAAAGAAAAGAAAAAAAAGCCACGGTTTATCAGATCTTAAACCTTTTTATTAACTCTCTGTTATCTGCACAAGAAAAAAAAGAGAAAATCTGTGGCAGGGTTTAATAAAATCTTAGGAAGAAGCCATGCTGATTTAAGGGAAATTCTAACTGCAACTCTTGCTTGATATAACCATGCACTGTAGTTAATGCAAGGATTTGGGGAATGCAGAAAACTTGTGACAAGATCACACAGCAGGTAAAAGCCAATAAGAAAAACCCTGCAATACTGATTTTTCATTTTTTACAAATCAAATAGATAGATGACAGCAGGTTGTTGGAGACGTTTTGTTCTATTTTTGAAGATGGCAGGTTTTTTGTGCAATAATAGCAAGTTTGGCATCAGAAAGGGCCCTGCAAATGTTGCTGTTAACCACGGGAGACAGCAGTACCTGACAGCAGGGGCTGTGTCACACAAAATTAGAAAGGGCTTGAACCAAGCCCACAGAGCCCATAATATCCTGGGAATCAGAGTGTGTCGATCCCAGCACGGCCTGTCTTTTTCTGAAATAATTTCGTCACTTTAAAGAGCAAGGCATTTCAACAAAGCATCTCCTGTGTAGTTTCTCTCCTGTTCCTCCCTCCCTATTCATCGCTGGTGACAGCAGAGATGTTTCCACGACAACAAGCCATGTGGTTGCCTCAGGTGACAAACTACAACTTCAATAAACAGTCATTGAAAATAGCTTCAAACAATTAATTAGGCAATGGAAATGTTATTTTAATAGGGCTTAGATGCTTTGGAAGTAGTCTACAGACCAAGTTCTGATCAAGAATTTGTCTACAATCAAAGCCAAAGCTGCCATCTGAAGGTCAGGATGATTATCACTGCCTGAATACTCTAAAAACCTTCTTTTTAAAAAAAAATCCTTTAAGATCAAAACATTCAATCCAGAAGACGCAATGCAAAACAAGTTGGTTTGTTTTTTGGAGGGTTTTTTGTTTGCTTTTGGCTTTGGGTTTTTTGTTGTTTGGGGGTTTTTTGGTTTTGTTTTTTGTTTGTTTGTCGTTTTGTTTTATTGTTTTTTGGGTTTTGGTGCTTAATTTTGTTCAAAGCAGGTACTGGCAGGAATTTACCAGCTTGCTCATTGAAGACAGTCCACAGCTGACATTCCCCATATGTGTTCCCCTGCACCCATGTGACACACAGATGATGAGCCCAGCAATTGGTTTTGCAATAAATGGATTTTTCAGTTTTCTCTTTTGCAGAAGATGCTTTCCTGGAGTTGTAAATGGATGATTCATAAATCTCTCCTAATACTGCTTCTAGTAACAGTTCAATTGATCTTTAATCGTTGTTTAAAAAGTGAATCTCCACGGAGTGCTTCAATCCTACAGCCTGAAGTTTCTCTAGCCCAGGGCAGCTCTTCTGTCTTGCAGCTTAGACATACACAGTCTTGACTGCAGATGGATGCACTGAGTGTGTGCCTGTGCCTTATATCACAGTCCTCATTAGCATGGGCACTCTTTGGGGCTGGTAGCTGTCATAGCAGTATTTCTTTTTTGCTTTATTCATGATATTAAGTCTCTCCAGACTAGCGCGTCCATGAAGCAAGAGTAAGAAAGACATGGGCTGTCACATTTCCTGTCCCATCAAGTCTGTGGGTTGTACAAACACCTGGCTTTGCAGTTCCAGATGTGTTCCTGCTCCCCTCAGAGGCTGCTTATGGGTTGTGGTTATGGGTTAAGTCCTACCTTTCTGTGCAAAATATTTTCAGCCCATGGATGAGGGACTCTGCAATGCTCCTACGGTGTGTTCCTCATGGGCACCTCCCTTTGGAGGGATTGACAACAGCCCTTGGAGCTCCCTTTGCAGGATGATGGGGTCCATCCCTGTGTGCCATCACACAGCTGGGATCACTGAGAACAGTGTAGAATGGAATAGAATGTGCACTAAATACTGGCAAGACAGAAAGTTTTTGAGGCTTTGGATTTGTCCATTTGAACAAAATGGGGATTTGTCTACTAACTTTTGGAGATGCCCTGTTGTTTTTGTTATAACTTTGTCAGGTTTGCTGCAGGCATGGTAAGGAAACCTGGCAACAGCTGTTGTATGGGGTGTCCACATAAAGCAGAGAGAGGCCTGGGTCTGGCCAAACAAATCCTTGGAAGAAAAGAACTGAGGGAAAAGTGTATCTGAGGACTAAAAATTAAGGTACTGGAAGGGAAAAGATTGGAATTCTAAGCTGTACAAATCAGGGAATACATCCTGCAACACAGCAACTCTTGTGAAGTGATCACAGCCCTGTGCCTATTTCACTCTGAGTTCTCATTATACGAGTCCTTTATTTTCCCTTAGAAAGTCTTGAGGATCTTGCTTTGGTCCTGTGGGCATAAGGCCAATATACAAAACCTCAGGATTTCTCTGCAAAAAGATGCCTTTTCTCCACTTCTCTTCCTGCAGGAGAGCAAAGGATGTGGGTGTGGGCAATGACAGTACCCTCTCATTTGTGCAGGGAAGGGAGAAGCTTCAGCCAGGTGCCTTTGGCAGGTGGATGTGCATTTTATCCCTCCTGGGGAGCCACTGGAAGGGCTTTGTGTCTCACGTGCAACAGCTGCCTCTGTGTGGTGGATTTTATAATTGAAGGTTTAAATGGTTAAACTGCTTTTTAATGCACTGGTGGTTGCTAAGATACAACATCTCCAATTCTGTAGATCTTCCCGTTGAAATCTAGCACATTGGCAAATGGGGCTTTCCCCTCTGCCAGCCCAGGAGAGGGGGAGCTGACAGGGCACTCACCCTTGTGCCGGTGAGAAGCTGCTCCTGCGGCCTCGCAGGGGGCTGAGTTTGGTCCCGTGGTGGGAATCCTGGTGGGTTTTACTGACTGGAGGCTGAACAGGAAACGTGGAGAGTCATAGGATGTGGTGGAAAGAAAGGCACAGGGAGAACAGTCAGCACAACAGGCTAGGAGGGTGTGTGGGATAAGACTGGGGGCTGACTGTGTAGAGGAAGCAAGGGAAATTTTTCTGTCCCCTGCTCTGGATAGCCTCAGGCTTCAATTGTCCTTCCCAGGCAAGAATTATCTTCTCTGCTCTTTGATAATGAAGAGTGGATCTCAGGAGAGTCTGGTTTTGGGACAGGTTTGACAAGACCTTGGGGAGAAGTTGTGCAGGGAGAGATTTCTTGCAGCTCTAGAAAGTGATTACGATTTAAAAGTAGCACTAGATTCCTCAACATTCATTAGCAATATTACAATAGCAGCTCAAAATAGCCAAATATTTTAAAAGGAAGCCTTACAAAATATGTGGAGGAAGGTGGTATAAAATAGTGCAGCTTCTCTCTCATTTAATGCTAAAATAAGTCTTTACCTGCGAGGGTTGCAGAGAATATTTTGAACATGTTGACAGAGCGCAATTGATTCACCAATATCTCTCTGGGTTTGCAGATCAATAGCTGTGAGAAACAGAGAGTGCAGCTGTTCCTCCTGGAAAGGTGTTAGCAGAGATGTCAGAGGATGATAATTGAACCAGTGATGTTCTCCTCCCCACCTCTTCCACAGGGCTGTCCAAGATGTGCATAAATTTACTGTGAGCATCACCTCCCGTATTGCAAACAGATCACAAGGCCAAGATCTGTCCCATCTGTGGGAAACCTCTGCTTCTTTCTGCACTTCCCATGGAAGTGAGAAGGAGCCTGGTCCAGAGCACTTTGCAGAGCTGCTGGGCATGTTCAAGCCTCACAAAGGGAAATGAAACCAAGAATTTGCCAGGGCTGGGGTGTTAGCACAAGTTATCAACATCAGGATATCAGTCTGGTGTCTTGCTTGGGCAGCATTTATATTACACGTATAGGATGGAGGAATATCAACCTCTTTTCTCCCAATCTGACATCCAAATCCCAAATTCAGCTACTAATTTTTTTTATAATTTACAGTGCATTTTTCCCCCCAGAACTGTTTCTCCTGTTTGAGAAATAATGATGAAGCCAAAGAAGATGGTATGGGGTTTCTGGAGTTCTCTGAGCTAGGTACTCTTCTCCCTGGAGCACAGTCATATTGCCATATTCACACACCTATTGCCAGCTGAGGAATTAGGTCCTGTGTTTAAAGTTGATCTGCTTGGATCAGGCTATTGCATGGGACATGCATGTTAGTTGTATGATTAGTACTAGTTTTAAAACAAGGAGTGGCTGTCCAGAAAACCACTCTTCATACTTTGATTGAGTCACTGCTGTAGGGTTTATTTGTCTGAGCAGCCATGTTATAAAAAGAATGTATAGCGTCGTCACGATACTTGAAATAATTGCTTAAAGGAATTGTTGGTTTAAGGATCTTGTCCTACTCATTGAGTGTCTCGACTGGCAAATGGCAAGACAAGTAATTAGCTGTACCCTGCCTGGCTGATCCATACTCGTGGCAGCTTTCAGAGCTGAGGGAACTGAGGAGTTCACTCAGTCAAGTGCTCCACGTAAAATGCTTTGTATCATGGGCCAGATTTAGGATCTACAACTGCCTGAAGAGTTGTGTTTGCTTTCACATGAGTAAAAGCTTGACCCTCATCCAACTCGAGTGAGACGGAAAATAAAATTTCACTGCTAAGAAATGCTTTTTCAATGCACTCTCAGAGCAAACCTTTCCGGAGCTGGCCTGTACAGAATATCGAGACCATTTAATGGCTTCACAAAGCCTAAGAAACATACCCGTCCCTATAAAATTAGGCCCATTCCAGTAATCCTGGTTCTGCCACATGAGCAAGGTAAGTGAATTCATGCTCTAATTTTAGACTTAATACAATTTGCTGACAAGACTGCAAATGGAAAATAATTCCTACTGGGAGTGGGAGCAAATTGATAATAATGTTACTGAAAATTGGATATAAAGGCAAACAATCCTTCTACTTGTGGCAACCCAAGGCTCCAACAAAAGGCTCCAAAGGACATAACTCTGCCAGAAAGCAGGACAACTTGCTGGCTGCAAACAGCAGAAGCAGGTGGCTCACGCCAGTATCTCCCCCAACCCACAAGGGGTTAAATTGCCGTATGTAGCTACTAAGTATGCGTGTGAAAATTTCAAAAGCACGAGAGTGAGCCATCTGGCTCCTGCTCCTACTGGGTATTTGGGGACAGAAAGGGAAACTGGAAAGGTAAATAGTGTACTGCTTGATGTGTTGATTTTCATCTGAGATTTCTCTCTTCAGTGCCTAGTCATATTTGTCCATCTAAATGAGTGGGATTGACTGTGTCTTCCCAAAAAGGGGTGAAAAAAAATTAGCATGTAAGCTCTGGGAGAGCTGTGCAAAGCCACACGCTGCCTCATGTAACAGCTGAGGCAAATTTATTCTGCTCTGCATCCAGAAAAAGGCCTCAGCCTCTCAGTGTCTAACTCGTGTGCAGGGATGGAGGGAGGCTTCTCACCCCGGGCACAAGCAGCATCAGCTGCCTTGGACTGAGATTCCAGAGAGCTGCCCCAGATCTGGGGCAAGCGTCGTGATCACCAGGGAGAGTCAGGCATCAGCTTGGACTGGAAAGAGAATGGTTTCCTACCTTAAGTCTATGTGCCAAGCCAGCATTTTTTTGGTTTTTATATTTTTTTATTATTATTGTATTTTATTTGTGGTAGAGAGAGGGTGTGGTGGCAGAAAGCAGGATGCTGCTCTGCTGGCAGCACTCTGGTTTGTCACCCAGGCCAGTATCTGTCTCATTTGGGAGGCCAGGCCTGGCCACATCCCTGACATGCTCCCACGGTCGGAAGGTGTCAAACCTGGCCAGTGATGACACAAATGCCATTTTTTCACCTGTGACTTTGTGTGTCGATTCACACTGCACATCTCTGATTCCATCTGTAGGAGACTGAGGCTCAAGCCTCCTAAAATCCAGTTTGGGCTACGAGCAGAAGAAAAAGCTGGCTCCGGGACTGAACCTAGAGCATGTCCCAAGCCCTGCTACAGCTGCCCATGCTCTTCACCATGCAACACCCGAATCCCACTCACGGCGTGTGCTCCCTCCTCTACCTGCCAAACACTCGAGGCTCCCACAGCAGCTTGCCCTCTGGGTCCTGATCCCTGTGGCTCTTCTTCCTCTGTAAAAGGAGTTGAACAGCTCTTTCTTACCTAACTTAAAAATAAGCTGTGCCTTGAAGTCATCTATGATGCCTTTTTTGGTTGTAGTTTTATTGAAAAAGCTGGTATTAACATATTTATATTTTTATTCAACAACAGTTAGCTAATTTGTGCAACACAAAAAAATGCAGCCATGAACAACAGCTTTCAAAACAATCAGATTTACCAACTTTACCATCACTTACTCTACACCACTGAAAGCTCAAACTAAAAAGAGAAAGTTGGAAACGTTCACAATGACGATGTTAACTTTCCATACATTCAAGGAACCAGGAAACCGATCTGTAACAGTGATGTCAAAGACAGGAACGGAATACTGGTCTTTGAAAGGTTTCTATTTATTTCCTCTTTAATCACTTAATGGTATTTTGGTTGGGTATTTAATTAGTTTTATAAAGCTCCAAAGATATATTTCTTTATTTAATTTTAACATGTTCTTTTTGGTACCCAAAGCTGTAACAGAGTAAGGTACTTCAAATTCAAAACAAAAAATTGTTGCATTAAGATCTGCTTTATAATAAGTTATCTATAGAATCTTACTTGAGAATGTTAAAAGCTAAATATATGTTTTACAGTATCTCTAGCTGTAAATGCCAATATGAGCTGACAGCATTTTTTTTTCTTTTTGAGCTGCAAAGATTAATGGAGGGGGCCAAACGTCAAAGAAATTGTATGACACCCTTGAAGCAGTAGTTTGGCATTAACAAGTTTTCTATACAATTTTACCACACTCTTAAACCTTTTTACAAGGAAAAAAAAAAGGAAAAGGCAATTTTGTTAAATTTCATTAGAATAAATATGTACATATACTGTCCATGCCTGCTACAGCATACAGTATTTTATAAACAAACATTCTTTGTTCCCTTTAAAATCACCCTACACATTCCATACCGTATGTGTTTAGTGTGGCTGGAAACTGGTGCACATGCGTTTGTGCTTCTACACACAAAATATACAGCACTGATCTAGAAAACTTCAAACAGACGGATTCCAGGTGTGGCGTTGAGATGTCATATAAAAGCTGTAGACTTTGTTTTTTCATTTCTTGTAAGCAGATTTTCACCCACCCTTCCCCCAAACCAAAATACAAAAGCATGCAGATCCCTTCATCAGTACATTCTCCACTTACCAAGAAATCACTGCTTAATGGCTTAGAGACTTTTAAAAAAATTTTTTTCTGTGGAGTATTAATATGGGAAGATAAACAGGTCATGTGAGTTGTGCTCTTTTATTCATGGTTAGAGTAGAAATCCTTTGGGATATTGTATTTTCTGCCAGAGCTATTAAGGGTGCAGCAGAACTCTTTTCCTGGATTAAGAGGACTTCCTGCCCACTGCACCGTTCCCATACCATCTCTGCATGCCCTACATTGTGTGTACTTTCCTTTTCCATTTATGTCACTAATCATTACAGAACAGAAATAGATCTAACAGCATTTCTGTGGAGCAAGGTTTTGTTTGGTTTGGATTTTTCAATTTTTCGTGTTTCTCCAGGACTAACTTTGTCTCCCAGCAGTGGCCTCTTTTAAAGGTGTTAAAATTCACCGAGCAGCGCTGCCTCTCACAGTACCATTCTTTTCACAGTTACAGATATCAGGCATTGCCTGTGTTCCCCCAAAGGCCAGGATTAACATAACCATTCTGCAAACAAACAAGGGACTTTATCAAGTGTCTAGCAGTGATGTAACTTTGTTCCCACTCAAGTTGGTCCTTGCCTTCAAGGACAGCACTTCTAGCCAAGGTTTCCAGAACTCCAACCCCCAAACAGTAGCACGGGTTTGTGTGTGAATTGCCAGGCTGTGTCTGACCAGCCAGTCCCTCCAAAGTGGCAATGCCAAGTTTTTTAATAGTCCTCACACAATGAAGATACTACTTATTGTTTTAAACAGAGCGAAAAGAACCATGGAGAATAAACTTCTTAAAATAAGCTGACTGAGCAACTATACCAGTCTGTCACTTATTCACTTGGGAAGGTGAAGCACAAAGTAATGTGATAAATTAATAAATAAATAAGAGGGTATTGTAAAGAAGAGAATGGGATGGGTGAGATGGGGCAGCTTTTCACCAGCAGGCATTTTCTGCTTCCAGCTCTAACTGTCATGAGGTCCCTCCAATGTGCCACATGCTCTAAAGGGATGTGGCTGTTCATTCTCTCAAACAGGCTTGGCTTAACTGAAAGACAGGAAAACAGCACAAGAAAAAAAAACCATCAAGAGATTGAGGCAAAAAGCTCTAAAAATGTGGTAAATGCTGTGGACTGCAAAAGCAGGCAGGGTACCAGACCACCACAGTCCTGCAAACCACTGAGACCCTCGAAAGGATGGAGAGGAGTTGAGGAGCCTCAGCCCTCCTCAGAACACTCCCAAAGTGAATAAATACCCCTGTTTGTTTAAAGGAACCGATACAGACCACAGTACTGGATTTGCAGTCGTGCCTTTTACTCATACAGTTGCAGATGGAAAATAGTTGGCTTGCCACCAATAATGATACAGGCTGAGGGATGAAAGGATGCAACCTACAAATCCCACCACAGAAGCCACAATTTTTGTGAAGATCACATCCTTCTACAACTCTCAAGAGGCTGGTTTGTAAATATAGAGGGATATTGATAAATCTAGTGCATTTCTGAGTTCACTTTATCCTGAAATATGTACAGATTGTTTGTCGCTGCTATAGCAATGATGTTCTCGGTTGGGTGCCATGCTGTGTGCAAGATCTTCTTAGTAAAGTCCAAACTGTCAACACTGATGTCGTCTTTCCTCCGTTTGCCTCCAACGCAGACCCTCCGGGGCTTAAGAATGGCTCGTGGTTTACTGCTCTCCCGGGAAGCCTCCAAGGTAACATCCCGCTTGGTGTTGCGGTCAAACATTCGGAAAAAGTTGTTATACGCACCTGTCATTATCACACTGCGGAGAGACAGAAAGAGAGTGACAACAAAGGCAGTTAAACAGCAGCTTGTGCCAAGCCTACCAGCATGGCTGCATCAGGACAGTTGAGTTTAACCTCAAGGTTAGCTGAATTCTGCTTTCAGATGGGAAAGAATAAGAAATAAAAAGGACTTTTCCCAGTACTCCCCAGAATGAATAGTTTTTTTCTACCAATGTCCTCCCCTTCTGTCTTATTCAATGAAAATTACAGTTACCCCAAATAATGTCCGCTCCCTGACATCATAAGAATAACATCACAAGATAATAAAAGCAACATGTTTAAATAAGTTCTTTTTAATTACCTTCCAGCTTTTTATGAATGTTTAAGGATCACACATTTCAGGCTTTTTCCCTTTCTCTGGAGCTTTACCTTTAATGACAGCTGAGTTTTACCAAAATTCCAGAAACAACCTAAAAAAATGCCCACGTATTTCAAATCTTTTGATTTGAACAGTAAGGTTTAGTACATAGTTATATATTTTAAAGAGTATTTTGAAGAAACGTGTTTTGAAAGGTTCTGAAATATCACATTGAGTTTGCACATGTAGATTCTTTCCAGATTTTACTCTTCTCCTTGCTGAAGCCACAGACCTTGCAAGTCCAGACATCATTAAAATTTGTATCTACAATGCTTCTTAGAAATAAACACACTGGTGCCTAGGATTCTGGCATCTCTTATAAGAACTTTGAATGAAACATCAAGTCAGGATATATTTCTGGGTCTGGGAGAAAGGGACAGAAAACATACCTTGATCTGTATAAAAATTACCTCATTAATCAGCTTGCAGTTTCAAATAATGGATTGCCAGTTGCTTCATTCCCCTAGTCCCTAGGGGAGGATATTTTGTCACTAACTTTAATGAATTCAGGATTTCATCCATGGCCCTCAGGTTATTGGATTAGCATAATCATGGGTTTCAGAGCCTTGTTTGAAAGCTCATCCCCTGTGAACTTTTTCCATATGCGAAGCCAGGGCTGTTCTCTACTCTTCTGTCTCAGCCCCAAACAGGGTGGTTTTGTTCTGAATTTCCATTCTGTAAGAGGGGATCCACCCCAAATGGTCAGGTCTCCACAGGAAAAGCTGTATAGTTTTAAGACTTAGGGAATCAGGAACTGTTTGCCTTTCTAATACAGCCGAAAAGAACATATTTGACGTGCTTGGCATTAATAAACAAACTTCCATCTCAAATGACAGCTGCTTTCACACTTTGCTGTTGGGGAGGAATCTGTGTTGAGCAGCACACTGGCCAGGGAAACATGGAGCATATGGAAAATATGGGAGAACTCACAGGCATACGCCATCCTCTGCAGCCTACAGACCCTCACTAGCTGATTAGATTAGATGCTCCTGGATTTGGGAGTCTTGCAGGGTGTGCACAGCCTCCAGCCAGCGCTGCCTTGATCTCATTTGGGGCCATTAGGAGTGGCTGTAACACAAATGAATGATACCCTGGGAAAGCACAAACCTGAGCTGTGCCTGCGGCTGGGCACTGGGAGCAGCTCAGGCTCCGGAGCCACTGCAGGGCGACTGGGGCAGGAGAGTTGGGTTGGTCCCCTGGGCACCACCCAGCCCCACCCTGCTGCCACGGCTGCTGGTGGCATCCCGGGGTCTGATGGCAGCTGATGCCACACCGAGCTCTGTGCAGCTCCTGCAGCGCCAGAGGGAACTGCTGCACACCAGAGAGCAAAGCACAGACATCCTGCACATGCTGCCCCAGCCAGAGCTCACCCACAGCCTTCACCCCATGGAGCTCAGCCGGGGGATGCACAGGGGCACTGACCCACACTCAGCCTTCATCCCATGGAGCTCAGCCGGGGGATGCACTGATCCACACACAGCCCTGGCAGCGAGCACAGGGAGTCTCCAGCAGCAGGACCTGCCCTGGCTGCCTGCAGAGAGGTTTTCCTTTCCTACAGCACCCACAAAGGCCTGGCGCAACCCTGCCTAGCAAGGCACAAGTTAACAACTTCACAAGCTAAAAAACAGGAGTCAGTGTGACAGCTTGATAAAATGTATCCCAGAACCTGCAGAAAGCCTATTGATCAAGATTAGTGCCATTTCAGAAATCGAATCAACAGCAGTAAATCAAATGTTTCATTCCTTCCAAATCACCATGTCTCGTCATTACAGACCCTGCTGTAATGGTTATTCGCAACATGAAAAAGCCGAGGTTATTTCATGTCTCAGCACTAACACACACAATTTGTGATGCAAACAGTCCAGCTGTATATTTTCCCCCAGGCAAAATTTTGAAACAGGCTCATAATGCTGGGGCACCCCTGTGCCATGGGCTGCAGAGCTGTGGCTCCCAGGGGAAACAGGAGCATCCCTCCTGATGGAGGCAGGAACTGTCAGAGAAGCAGTTTTCATGCTGGCAGGGTACCAGTGCACCAAATGCAGAGAGAGGTGTTTGTTAAGGATCTTATTTTAGAAGATTTTGCTTGCAGTAAAACTGCCTTTACAGTCCATTTGCTTTTTAATTTCTTGAACTCTCACATATTTTTAAAAGTCTGCTTTCTTCAGTTGGATTTACTGCAGTTATTTTTTTTAACATATGTAGATGACTACTTTTCATGCTGGCCCTAGTTTTCTGCAGTTTAATGGCTCAGTAAAAAACAGTATATGTAAATGAGAAAGTGCCCATTCTTGTTCAAGGTCACAAACACAGATGGATTATAACCTTAGCTGCTGCTTAAAGTAATAAAAGAGAGTGAAAACTAGATGTAAGCCTGCAATTATTTCCCTCTCAGGAAAATACAATGTACAATAATGGAGTCTATGCGATAAAGAGATTTTTTTTTAATAAATAGTAGAATATAAATTGTAGCTCAATATAGGAAGAGTCTGTTCTGAATTCCCAGACACCGCTCTGCACAGCAGTGTTATGACAAGGGCTTGCACAAAACCTTTGCAAGAGAGGCTGGCTCAAGAAATCAAAGGCAAAATACCCCACACTATTTCATAGGTGTGTGAGGCAGCAGCTCAGAAAAGCTCTGACTAACCACCTTTAATTTTATTTAGAAGGCAGGTTTATGAGTTGGGATACACAAGGTCAGAGGTATTTAGGACGCAGAACACGCTCCAGTGCACCCTGAGGAGCAATGTGCTCATATCTCAGGCTGGAGCAAAGCTGCAGCCTGACTGCACCAGCTCGAACCACCCCAGCTGCAGGCAGCATGACTGCAAAAAACCCAAACAAAACAACATCCCCCCCAATAAAGCCCCCAAACCAAACAAGGAAAAGCAGGGAGAAAACCCAGTGGCTGCAGCATGACTAGCACTATCTACATTTCACCCTCCACAGCCCAGCCAATGCTGTGGAAGGAGAGACAACACCCCATACCTGCAGGGCCCTGAATGCACTTGCACAGCCCCACATTAACCCTCCTGTGTTGCCCCAAGCAGGGAACATTTTCCTCTCCCCTGGAGTATTCTCTGCTCCCTCTGTTTAAGCTGCTCCAAGCGAGGTCCTGGTAGTTCTTCAAGTTTGGAGTGACAACACAAAATGTTACTGATTGCTCCTGCCTGCACTGGCACTGGGCAGACTGGCTTATCAATGATGTGACCTGAGGCATCTCACTGCCAACCTTCAGCCCGCAAGCAGGGTCATTGTGACCCAGTCTAACCCCTCCTTTTTTTCCTTTTTTTTTTTTTTTTTTTTTTTTTTTTTTTTTTTTTT
>VZRL01004627.1:1525961-1654950 GCA_013397895.1 Origma solitaria
TTTGGTTTTTTTTTTGTTTGTTTGTTTGGTGGGTTTTTTTGTTTTTGTTTGTTTGTTTATGTTTTAAAAAGAATGACAAATGTATTTTTACAGAAGGTAAAAGGGGAAAGGGAAAACTCCAGTGCAGACCAATCCCTACTTTTCATGGCTCCCTAGTCACCATTCTGTTCTCTTTTTCTCTTTCTTCCCCTCCAGTTCTGACTCTGGCCTTTACCACACTTTGCAGAGATGTTTCCCTTACCCCCTCTCTTCCTTCTCCCCTCTTCTTTTTTTCATTTTCACCTATCCTGTTCTACAACTTTAAAAAATAAACCCACCTTATCTGCTTCTCTCTTCCTTTTCCCACCCCTCTCATGTCTTTGTTTTACTTCTGTAAGTCTCACTGCTCACTCTTTCTTGGTGATCTGCCACCCACCAGTCTCGCAGACAACTTGCTTGGCTCTCCAGGTGTTTTGGCTTCCCTACCTTCTTTGGGCTGAAGGCTGGGGAAACAGCAAATTCCCAAGAACTAAAACTCAATTGGTTCTTGGTAGTTTCCAAATTAGGAGAATGTTAACTGTACACTCCCATTCAGTGCAGGCTTCTTCACTGTGTGCCATGCTGATCTGGTAGCCAGCAATAATTTAGGTAGAGTTGTTTCCTCTAAAAGTACATTTTCAATCTATGAAATTGTCTGCAATAAAGGATTTGAGAGAAAAAAGTTCTTCCTGCATGCACTGTAACAGTAATACTTGAAAGGAGCACATGTTTATCTATGGATAACAATTTTATTAAGTATGACACCAGTATTGTACCACTGATGTTTAATTTATGACCAGAGTTTTAGAGTCTACAGAATCAACCTCTTAAATACTGATGTCTTTGGCATCTTTAATTATCTTAATACTTTTAAACATCTGAATCTCAATATTTTGTTTTTGGTAATGACTCTCTGTTAATGTTTCAGTATGGGTTATTCCCCTGTAAAAAGTTCTGCTTCTCCTGGGTGGTCAACAAATTCTCTACTTCACCAATCTCAAAGGCACCTGAATAGGATTTTCATCATTTTACTAAACTGCAATGAGATATTCCACAGTATTTTTTTGGCAATGAGATTTCGTCAAACACGTCAGTCACTAAGAATTGGCATATCTTTGTATTTCTCAGATTTGTTATTCCCATTCTTCAAGGCAGCCTGTTAAATGTGATCCATGTTGCAGCCATCCTGGCACAAAACAGCCTTCATCAAAATCACTCCATTCAGTTGTGTTCCTGGATGTTAGGGATTGGCCTGATGATCTGGGGATATCTGCTGGACTCAAGCCTTGCTTAAAAACCAAACCATTATTTCCTCCATGTTGTTTTGTGTTGTTTTTCTTGTTTAGGGTTTGTTTTTTGTTTTTTTTTTAACTCTTTGACATCTTTTGGGCTAACTTTGGCCCAGACTAGTCTTCCTAGATGCATAGAAGTTTCTATTCACCTGCAGATTTCTACTGTCTGGAGAAATCCATCTCATGCCATAGTTGCCCTCCTTCACTGCTGCTCAGGAGACCATGGGATGATGTGACAGGACAGAGAGCAGGGCTGGGCAGGACCTGCACACACCGGGCTTAAGGGTGACAGCCAAAGGACAGCAGCCCAGCTGGCCTGCCCCCAGTGCAGGCTTGGCAGCAGAACATCACTCCCCGGGGCAAGACAGGCAGGGCTTGGGCATCGCAGGGGTGAGGGGAGGAGACTCAGAGAGCAGCTTCCACCAGAGCCTGCCCCCACACTTGCAAATCTCAGCAAAGACAACCCTCAAGGAACCCAGCATGAAAAGGGACCTTTTCTTAGACCTGAAACTGTCTCCCAATTATATCCTGAGCCCCTAAATTTTCAGTATTTCACTACCATGTGTACCAGTGCAGAAGAGCACATCTGCACCCTCCTGGGATTAACATAAAAGGTCCACCAGATCTGGTTTCATGACAAGCTGACCGAATGAAAAAAAAAAAAGGCTGATTCCAGAAAAACTCTGAAACAAATTTTTTCACAGGAATAAAAAAAGAGATTTATTATAACAAAGGGAAAGGAGGAAGCACTGTTGGCAAGCAATAAGGACCTCCCGAAATACTAGGAAATTTTCCTGTCTGCTGTGCTGTGCAAAGTCACTGTTCCCACCACAAAGAAGGAATTTATTTAAACCTTCCGGGGAGGAGGCTGGGGGCAAAACTTGAGACACAGGATTCAGGGTTGTGGAACCCTGGTACAGCTGGCTGGCACAAGACAGGGAATAAGAACAAGGGATCCCCATGTACTTCCAAGCTAGTATTTGACATGCCAAGCCTTGAGAACAAAATGATGTCTTCTAGCTCTCCAGCATGGAGTGTGCTGCCAGACAGGAATAGACTCTTTACATCTCATCCAATGGGATCTGCCAATTCCGCCCGATTACAGTGAGGGCTGATGGATATTCAGGGGGATGAATGACAGTTCAGTAGGAAAGGACTGACTGAACAGTTGTATGTGACTTCACTCCTCTGCTTGCAGCATATCACTTATCACGATGGTATTTAGAAGTCTCCCTGGCAGGGGTCCCATACACCCATTCATTTGAAATCTTAAAAAAAACCCAACAACCAGGAACAAGGTATTCACTTGCTATCATGTAGAATTAGTTGTTGGGGTTTCTTTGCTGGCTTCTTTACCTCACCAAAAGCTACAAAAGTGCTTATCTTTTAAGGCAAAACTGAAAGCTGTTGACAATGGGAAGAAAATAGTGTCCTCTAGGTCATTATTAAAAGACTCGGCTCTGGATGTGAATGGAAGAGCTAAATTAAATTGCTGTATAAATAGAGCTCACCTTCTCTACACAGTCATGTAATGATGTATACACAATAAAGATAGCATGATTTTTGTGTAATATACTCAACTACAGATCATACGTGTTCATCTGGATGAATTAGTGTAAGACCCCTGCTTGGCTCCCTCCCATGACCACTGTTGTTGCCAAAGTACACAGTGATTAATGTGCCCTTCAGCAAATGAGATCGGCTCTGTCTGATTGTATTAGTTCCTGTTCATTGGAGTAACTGAGCATCAATCACGTTCTAATCAGAGCTCATGTATGTTGATTATTTTTGTGAACAGCCTCGCCATCAGGTTCCATCATAGCCTAGATTAACTTCCTAGTGATGAAAAAACTTAATAAAAAGTATTTTCACCTAAATAATAAACACGCTTTCATTTTTAACTGAACAATCCTGTCACTTTAAATTGTCATTATAGCTTTGAAGTCTGCAAAAGATAAAAATAACATGTTTAGAACTGCAGTTATTACTGTTATGCAGATGGATTAATAATCTAAGCATTGCAGCATCTCTTCAGAGTACAGTTCTCAATATTCATTTTTTACCTATAGTAATAGTCCTTTTTTAAAAACTGCATACCAAGAGGATCAAATTAAGTAACCTTACTTCAAATGAACTGTTCTTTAAGAGGTACTGGTACCTATATTTTAAGAGGTACTGGTACCTAAATATTATTTAAATTTTGGTCCACCAATTAAAAAAAATATCCTGGTAGTGTGTAGCAATACTCGTCGTAAGCAAGGAGCTCAGAGGAGTGAATGAAAAGATAATCATCAGTTCTGATCCATTTGACTCTTAAAAAGAAACAACTAAATTAAAGAGAGCCCTTTTCTTTCATCAAATGTTTCCAGCTCCTCTACTCTAGAGTTTCTTACAGTCAAGAGCAGCACACTGTGTTTAGTGACAGGTTTGGTAATTGTGCATGACTAATATTGCCTCAGTGTCTGGGCAGTACAATAAATGAAGCCCTCACAATCTAATGTTCCCACTTAATAATTACTCCCTGCATTGATCTTTCCGATCTGTCAAGTAGGAATGAAAATACTACGCTCACTTTAAACCCTGATATTGAACAAGAATTCTATTATTACCAGGCAACTATCCAGAGAGTGGTCTTTCCACACTAATGAGAACAGCAGCACTTCATCTGACCAGAGCAGACTCTAGGCCCAGGAATAAGTGGCTGCCCATCCTGTACAGTGCACTTGGAATTCCCATCAAGGATAAGCAAAATGGTTTTAAAATACCAGAATAGTCCTGGATCTTTTTCAAAGTTTCACAACATCTACATGATTTGAATGCTCTGTTGTTCTGTGCCTGATACAGGCAGGAATCAGCACTGTCGGTTTTCCAATAAATGCTTTAAATTTTGTATTTCTAGCAAGGCCAAACTCAAGCAGCAACCACACTAAGAAAACCCTCTGCTAAAACACTCACTCATGTATGGGTTTGGGAGTTTCAGAGAAAAGTCCCAAACCCAGGATCTTCCCCTAAACCTTCAGTGAGTCATTCTCAATCTCTGACCATAGCAAAGCCACAATAGCTGGTGCCCAAGTTGTAATGAGAGCAATCTGGGAAGTATTTTGCTCAGTGTGGTCCACCTAAGTAATTTTAAATGACCAGCAGTTTGTATCACAGGGGATACTCAATGCTGAGTTAATCCTTGTCAGAAAACACATCACTCTGGCATGCAGGCAACAGAGATAATGCAATATATATATATTTTCATTCATACAACGAATGATACAAGGTAAAATTTTAATTTCTTAGAAAGACAGAATCTTTCCATTGGGCAGGTAGAGGACCTGAGCAAAGGAAAGCAATCCAAAGAGAAGGTGCCCCTTACCCAGGGTACAGCATAATACTTGATCTGCATTTGTGAAACAAGGACCAGAAGAGACCTTGTTCTGCACTTCCAAGTTCAGGCACTCGTACTTTTAACCATTGTCACATATAACTGCTTTCACAAATTTCCTGACCACCATCAACAGAACAGTTGCGTTTCCACAGCTCAGGATGGGAAGTCAGCTTTTCACTGTTTGGGCAGGTATGAATTACTTCTAATCTCCAGATTATAAGTACTGTTGACACTCCACAGCTGCTTGTTGTTGTGTCATTATCATTCACATTTATCTTAGCAAGATTCTCTTCCTCCCTATGTATATCTCCTTGGTAGACTTACTACAAGCAAGTAAAATCTTGGCTTCTCTTTTGCTAAGATGATGAAAACCAAAGTCCTGGCTTCTCTTCTTTAGAGCAGCTGTCCGTCTGCTTGATTAGTTCATCCACCTTGGAGATGAGGACATGAAATGTGTAAATGCAGTTCAAAGGTCTTTGAATGACAGCCCAACATGATGTCACCACTACTCCATTCTCTGCTGGATAGCCCAGTCCTGCCCATTCAAAGATCATATTTAGCTTTTTCACAGATGTCTCAGACTGCCTGTTTCACAGTCCTTGCCCACTCTAGGGTGGGCAGGCCTGCTTCAATACAATGAGACAGGTTGTTTTTCCCAAATGAGAAGCTGAGCTGAAGGAGCAGTTCCAGGCTCAGTGCCAAACTTCTGCCTCTTGGCTCCTAGCCCTGTTGAACCAGGAGTCACTGTGTGTCACTCAGTATTGGCTCCGGTGCTCTCTTTCACATGCATTTTGTAGACTGCTAATCCCTTCAAGAGTCACCTAGCATAGGAATGCCCCTGGGAGTTGTTTCCAACTGATAAGATGAAGGTTTGTGTTCTTTTTTAACTAAAACCCTCACCTTGCGTTATACCCTTGGATTTTATCCATTTTTATTAACCCAGTCCTCTTGGCCGCTCAGCTATTCCTGTACAATATTCCTACTCCACAAAGTACTGCCACCATTTGCCAACATTAGCCCACACCATCCTTGCTCGCACTCTCTGACTTGTGCCACTATTTCTCATTAAAGTATTCAACAAGATATTATGTCCAAGATAAAAACAAGGACCTCTCCACAAGTGCACAGGGAAAGGGACTGCTGTGATGGAGGGAGGTATCAGAAGTGTCACTTGGCAGCAGTTTGCAGAGAATCAGTGGGTGCCTGTGACAGTCTTTCCTCACTCATTTCCAGGAAATGAACTGAATTTCTGGGGCAGTTCACATGCAAATACAGCATCACATAAGTTTCCTTGGTGTGTTGGTGGGATTGTGTGAGTTGGCATCCTTCTTTTTAACTTCTGCAGCCTATTTATGATTTGGGTGAAAATGGACATAATTTGAAGGGTCTTTTTTTTCCCTAAGACAGGAGCCAAAGTTATTAAGGAATACTTCATGTCAAAGGCAGTCAGAGACACAACTGCGCAAACATCCAAATATCTCCTATCACCCCAAGCACTGGTGTGTGATTCTGTACAGTGATGTGGAAAATAACCACGTGTAACTACTTTTGTTTTGTTCCCCATCATGTGGGAGGTCTTTTGCTAAATGAGGACAGTGATGGACAGAAAGATGGATTGATTACCTGTCTGATCCATTCCATGCACATTCAAACTTGTCAAAGATGCAGTCATTTTCATAGAGGGAACATAACTTGCTTCTAAGGTAATCATGGACCTGTTTTAAAGAAAATAACTGTTATTCTTGAAACCAAAGAAAATATAAAACTCCACAACCAGCCCTTCACTTTCTGTTTTATCTCCCATGTTCGCTTTCAAAATATGCTGCGCAGATTGGTAGCTCTGCAGAAGATGTGGTGTTTAAACTCTAAAGAAGCTAACTGCACTTTTCCACAGCGCAATTAACCAGGTGCTACAGAATCATTGTTGCAGGAAGGCACGAAACATGCTTCCCTCAGCAGGCTGCAGACCACCCCTCTTCAACATATTTGTTTCCTGCTTGGGTGATTTTCTCAGTGCTAGCCTAATTCCCAGAGACGTTTCACCAGCTGATACCCTAGATGTGCTAATTAATGTGCAAGAAATCTAATTTAAATAGTAACAAAAATGCCATATTTCAAGAGAAGTGGACTCTCACTCATGGCAGAAAGAACTTGACCCTATTAAAAGAACCTGTATGGTATTACATTTAGTTTTGTAAGGTATTTCAGCCAAATACAGTACAAGGTTCTAGTTGCACAGGATGCAAATAAGAACACGAAATTAGTCCAAGGATTCCTGATATTTGGCTGAGACTTAAAAACAATATTGTAAATTCTCACTTACTTACTAGAAAAGTGTGACTACCCAGCTGATCTCTCTTGTGTAGGCCACACATCTCTGTTGAACAAGGATTATCTCATGCAAACTGTTTCAGCCTGTTGCTGAATTTGATTAGTTTTCCTTCTGAATGATTTGGTTTATTCCATAAGGAAATAATAAGGTAGAAAATCCCTGCCTAGATAAATTTATTAATGCACTTCCACTCCCGATATTTTATTCCAGCTGCTGTAGAAACTGTAAAACAAAGATGTGTGGGTGACCTCTTGGAGAAACACACCAATCCCACGGCCCAGGGGTATGATTTAGCTCTGCCATGCTGAGGTTACAGGTTCTTGCAAGCCCAGTGAAATTGTTCCTGCTCACAGATGCTCAGCGTCCTCCTCTGGCCTGAGGGCACAAACATTTCTTCTAGTAAAATAACTTCTATCAAGACCAGATGAGGGACAATGACCTTTCACTTATATTTTCCTTAAACTGACCCATTTTTGATAGTCAAATTGTACAGTATCCAAAGAATATTTGTAATGTAAAGTTATTAAGGATTATATATTTTAGTTAGGGATCAATTTCCATTAATAAATGAATGAACACTGAACTGTACACGAACAGATAATGTCTTATACAGCAATTAATTGGTAAATGGCAGATTGCAGACAGAACATTTCACAATTAATTGCATTTAACCTCATGGTGAGCAATAGGTTGGAACACTTTTACTATTGATGCAGTTTCTTGCACTCTCTGTAATTAAATCTTTTCCTTTTCTCTTTACTTAAATCCTCTTCATGTTAGCAGTGTAATTTGTTACAGAATTGGAATTCTTTCCTTTGTCATGTTTGTGAGCTCCCAATACTTGAAAGAAATAGAAAGGTTGGGTAAGGCAGAAGGAAGTGGATCACATTTGCCTCCCTGACTGTCATTTCTAGGTCTTTCTCTTGTTACCATTTCCAGCAGCCATCTGTCATGACCACTGTCATGTACACACCCTTTGCAAAGTGTGTCCAACTCCACAGCTTGGAGCCGTGCCTTTCTATCAGCTCTGTCAAAAACCATTTTGCAATTCCTCTCTAAGATGTCTTACCTTGTCAAGACTGTCAGACTCACCCTACTGCCTTGGACAACCACCTTGTTCTTTATGTGGACCTTTTGATTACCACATTTGAACACATTCAGACCCTCAGAGAGACTATGAAAAACTAACTGGAAGAAACACTTAATTTTCACTGTTTGCATATGCATCTACCGCTACCAGCTGAGGGTAAAATCAGACTTGCCTTGTCTGTTACACATTGTTCTTACTATATACCATTAGTACTTGAAAGCAAACCAAATTCATTCCTAATTAATTACCAAGGACCTTTACTTCATTGCAATGTTTTAGGTCTGACCCTCATGGAATTATCTAGCAATTCTGTGTTCCAGACTAACACAGCAGCACAGCTATGCACAGCTGTTTTACTGGGATGGAACACACACAACCAGGAATTGCACTGGTGAGCGACACATTTGTCCAAATCCCTGTGCTACGGACCCTGCCAAAAGTGGATCAAGCTATTTTCACCTATGAACGTGCTCACCTTGCTGCTCCTAAGGTAATTCACCTGGCAGCATCAGAAGAATAACCTGTTAGGCAGGGCTGCCTCACAACATTCAAGCACTGGCCCTTTCACTGCTCTTTTAGTGCTGCCCAGTGACCACACTCTGCCATTTTTATTTTTGTGTGAAAAACACAGGAGAAAATCACATTGAAACATTGTCAGCAGATAACGTGTTCAGCAGGGCTGCAATAGCTGCTCTATGCAGTGGCATTCTTCGAGCCACGACACGGATAAGAAAATGCGCCTGCACGAGGAATTAACTTTGGTTTGTCATTTTTTTAATACTAAAATTGTAACCTGATAATGAAGCAGCACAGTTATGGATTCTGCTCTTTATTACAACTTTGTGTGAAATCTCCTGTTGTGACCCTCACTATTGCAGCTAGGCAATATCAAAGTGGCTACCATGCAGTGGATGAAATGAGAAATTCAATCTTTTAATGACCACTTTTTAATCTTTTAATGATATACTTGTCATCATAATTACGTGGATACATAACAGAAAATGTTAGGTTTATTTGTTGCCTTCCAGTGATCTACCATGAAAAAAATGTTTTGAGAAATTGTCAAGTTTATATATGAGATTTAGGTATGTGAGAGAGAGATACCTGTGAGACAAATTATTTAAGAGAGTAATTTAAACCACCTTTTCTTACAACAGAATTCTCTACTCTCTGCAGCTTAAAAACACAAAAGGTTCTCAGAGCAGGTGGATCACATGAACCCTATGGGGTCCTGTGCTATTGGCTTTCCAAGGCCCCCTGAGTTCCAGATTCTCCTTTAGTGCACTACAATGCCCAGCAACATTTCTGTATATTCTTTACAAGGCACTGGATAAATATTTGAAAATGAAAGGCAACCATAGGTTTAAGTAAGGCAGTAAGAACACTCTTAGATTTTGCTATATTTTGTTATATAAGAGGTTTTGTTGTTTTGGTCTTGTATTTTTTTTTTCCTATAAACCTCTGACTGCAATTATCAGTACTCATTTTTCCCATCTCAGCATGAAGAAATGTAACTTTTTAATTGGCCCTACTGCTGGGTGTCAGACTGATTTAAAAGTGGCCAGCTTGTTTCACAGCTGCCTACATGAGAAAATAAAAGCAGGTGTCAAAATCAAGACAAACAGGTTGGCTTGACCAGCTATTCCTCCCCAGGGACAAGGCTGCCTACTAAATTAATGTAAGCATAAAATAATATATTACCTAAGTTCCCAAAAAACGAGATTTTATTCTGTTATATAAAACACAGTCTCGCCCTTACCCTCCCACTCCATGTTCACAGCACATCAACATTTCCAACACATTTAGTATTACAAGCACTGCCATTTTAAGAGCAAACCAAATTCTGTAGACTTAAAGGTAAAGAGGCTCAGACTTTGCAATATTAACACATTAAACAGTGAACACTATCCACCAAAATTGCATTGAAAAACGCTGGGGCCCACTCTGTCTACTAAATGCTAGCTAACAAATACTGGAAATTTTTCTTTGTTTTGACAAGAAATGCTATCAAACTCTCATCATATTATTTTAAAACCTATCTTAATTATATTTACTGTGAATTAATGGATCCCACCTGCCATTATTTAGACACAGAAAACAAGGGACAGATCCAGCACTGTCACAGGATTGTCTCTCAGTAAGCAGCACGAGCCAGATGAATGGCATTTTTCCTGCTTTGCATACACTTTTTTAGGTAATGTAACAGTTTTTTTTTCTTAGTGCATTTTCATAATGAGCAGTTTCTGTGTCACAGACATATTTTCCTTCTTCAAGCCAGAGTCAAAAAATGTAAGCTCAGCCCTCTATTGCCAAACATAACAGATGTCAGAGTACAAACTTAGTGCTGGCTGGAGCCACTGGCATTTTGTCTGGATAATATCGCAATGAATTCAGGCAACCAGATGTGTCTGTCTGGCATTTGTGAGCTGCTGTGTCAGTGGTGATGCCAGGGTTTAACACAGATCACTTCTAGAATTAGGCACAAGGGAGAAATGCAGAAATCAAGTTGTAGGAAGAAGTTCTGGAATGACACAGGTGTAAACTCTCAGCAGCCTCAGCAGGAGCAGAGTGCTAAGCAACATACAAAATCTTTTCCTCAGCTACTTTTAAATGTTAGTAGTGAAATACATCATTTGAAAGCAGATGCCAAAGTGAAGAGATTATTCCTCCTGTTAGGAGAATCGTTTCTTTCAAGAGCCCAATCCACAGGGAGGGCTACCTTGACTCCCCAGGCTTTACACTGCCTTACTAATGCTGCAATTGCCCTTTTCCTGCTACAAGGACAGCACTGTGAGGGTTTTAACCACCCTGGCTAATTCTCTTAGCTTGCTGCTCCTCAGATACAGTAATGAGAAGTTTACAGAAACATCCAGTTTTTGAACAGTGAGATCCTTTTATAATGTTGCATTTTAAGATGTAGGAGATTCCTACCTGATACGTTTCTACAGGCTTTGTTTCCATGTTCAGATCCCAGACCTTGACAGTGAGGTAATCTCTTGTAAGCATGTATCTACCGCTGTGACTGAATTTGACATCTGACACTGAAGAGATAATTTCTGAAAAAAATGATCTGTTACTGGGGTCTTCTGGTTCTTCATAAACTGTTCAAAGAAAAAGAAGCGAAACAAAAATCAGAATTATATTTCAAAAATGCTCTGTTGTGCAATCTGAAGTGTGCATTTCTTGTGAAACATGTAATGCAATCTACCAAGGAACACAAGACAGAATTAATTATACATCCAGCACTTAATTTATTCTTCTAACTTTATATAAAAATACAAACGGTAAGCTTTAAACATTACAATAATTAACGTTAATGCTTGGACTGAAAGCATGACTTTGGGAAATTATGCAAATAACACCGGTTAGTGGACTACAGACACCTACAGCAAGGCAGTTCATGCCTTGGTCATCCTTTCTGGGGTCTGCACACCCTGTTTCCCAACATAAGCAAAATCCAGGTGTCCCTGTCACACGAGAGCCATGTACATGTGGTCTCACAACAGTTGTGGCATCCCTGGGAGAGGTGGCTACTCAAACCTGCCCTGCTTGCCAGAACCTGCTAGCCTGGCTGCAGGCTACCCACTGGTCACGTTTGAAGGCACGCGAGACTCAGCACGAGAATTTTAAAAAGCAATTGCAAATTGCAATTACCTCTTCCTGAGAGGTGAGCATAAAACAGACAGCGGTTCACCATGGGGATGCATGAGCTGTGGAGTCGATGTGCAATTGCCGACAGTTCTGGAAAGCACTGAACTCACTGAATGTGAAGGTCAGCAGCTCTGTGCGATCCGACAAGGCAGCAGATCATGAAATATTGCTCACACGATGCTCACACGTGAAAATCCAGCTCTTTTAGCTGTGAGATTGGTCATCCCTGTTCGACTGTACATAAGAATGATACTGGATGACTCTAGCCCTACCTTAGAGGTGCCTAGAGCAACTCTGTCGTCTTTCTGCAGGTATGTGTGGCTCTGTCATCCAACTGACCGCTAGGGTGAACTTCAGCAGAAAGTCAGCCTTTCAGGGTCTTTTAACTCTCAGCAAAATCAGTAGGGTTTTTGGACCTATGCCTAGAATATTCTTTGAAAACTGGCTATTTAGTCAAAGCCACTTTCAAGTTTCAAAAGCAGGTGAAGAAAAGCCATGTGATGAAACATGAAAACATGCTGAAAGTAGAAAAACTTTTTACTGTCAGTCAAAACAAAGTTTTTGGTATAGTCCACTGGAACATTTCTCTCTCAATTATTTTATCCATGACTGTGATTCAGACTGTTGGAAGCAACAAGGTTTGTCTCCATTAAGTGAAATAATGTTCTGCTGAAAGTTTAGGGTGAGTACGTGGGTGAAGTATGTGGGGTAATGCAAAAAATTATGGGCAATTTTCTTTGGGGGTGGGCAGTGGAATGCAGCCAGGCGTGCACATGAGAATAAGGTCTATATTTAAACATGCACCACACATCTAAATGGTAATGAACATCAAAAAGGGGAAAAAACTTTTCTTTTCAGATAAGACTGTAAATGAATAACTTTAAATAGCTCTTTAAAATTTTGCCTAGACATTCTGCAAAGCAGGTATTTTGTAATTATCCTGTCAGATTTTCAAGAGATGTCTGATGAGCACAAACCAATTATCATTTCTCATTCCTCTTCCCTTTAATCTGTCCAAACTATAGACTTGGCTGGCAGGAATTTCATCCTCCTAATTATGATGTGAATCTGCTATTAAAACCAGGAAAGAAAAAAACAAAACCCACACTAACTGAACTACACCTTCATTTATAGCTTAGATATATTTTCTTGGCTCTATGTGGCTCATCCAACTCCCAGTGATTAGAAGAGGAGTGATATTTGTACCTGAATATTCTGTATTTTGTTAATTAATGAGATTAAACCATTTCATTCTTTACCTGCCCCATTTATTGCTTTTCTATGCTTACTGTATTAAGTATTAGAAAGAATTAGATTAATTAACTGTGGAACTAACAGAGGCATGAAAGTCTTGTATCACTACAGAAAGAAAGATAGCAGTAGAAATTTTAGTGGCAGCAATTCTTTGGAGATAGTTCCTCTAGTCAGCATAACCAAAGCAGGAAAATTGTTACAGAAAATTAAGGAGCAGCTCTGAGGGAAAAGAAGAGAAAGCTTAGCAACTACCAGATCTGCCTGGGCAACCAGAACAGGGCATTAGCCTCAGGAAATGAAAGTGAGAGAAACTTGGGACTTGGCTATTTCTGGTTTAGCACCAACATAAGGTTATGCACATACTGCAAAAAAGCACAATCTTCCTTCAGTTTGGCTAATACAAGTTGAGTAATTGGAGACAGAACAGCAGTGAAATGACAGCCTTGTGACTTGGACTTCAGGCAAGCAATTCAGACTTGGCCCTGACCTCTCCAAGCTGATAGGAAAAAACCATGGGTCTAGCCCACTGTTTCCAAAACACATTTTCTGTTTATTACTGTTCAGACTTATCTTTTGGAGGCTGCTCTTACACCAAGGAGCAATCAGTACCCAAAACACAAGACCTGAAATCCAGCTTATGTTACTGTATCTAAATAAATCTTGCTACATCTGAACTTCACTGACATTTGATAACATATATTCTTTGATTAATTTCATCATTAATTTTCTAATCACTAACACTTGCCATAAGAAAGGGTATTTAACTTTCATTACTATTCTTGATAATGGTCACAGCACTAATTATGTGAAAAATACAAAGTTACCTGTCAAGCTAGCTAATGAACATAGGCATCACAAGTGATGTGATGTGCTGAGTTCTCACCTGACACTTGCTCAGACTGAATGACCTTGATGACAGGACTCTGGCATAGAGAAACATCATGGAATTACAGAGGGAAGTGGAGCATATCTCTGAGTACAGCCAGGGTTTGAAGAGGAGCCTGCCAGGAAGACACTGTTCCTGCCCCTTATGCCACCAGCAGACACACGGGTACACTGGAAGTCTGCTTAGGGAAATAAAAATACTCAATTCCTTTCTGCACAGCTTCCTGCTCACAAGCTAAAAGCCACCGTAGCTTCTCATAGAAGTCCAGACTTTGTAGAGAAGAATGGGTTCGTTGAAGGATACTTGCCAGAGCCCTGTTTTCCTGAATCCTGAAGAAAATCTGTAGCATAAAAATATGCTGCTTCTTTCCTAAAAGGAAGTGCCATCTGCTGAAAAGCAAACTCCTATCCCTCACAAAAAATATTCTTGTCTCCTTGTGAATTTCTCTGAGCTAATGCAGAATGGAGACTTTCCTTTTCCAGTGGATAGGAAAGGCATCTCTAAGGTGTGTGTTTATCACGCAGACATCTAAAGTGACCAAAAAAAAAAAAAAAAAAAAAAAAAAAAAAAAAAGATGAGGAACTGCAGGAAAAGAACAGGAGGTGGAAAAGCAGTGTGTAGGTATAGAGTAGGTGTCCATCTCACAGCTTCCCCCCCAGACACTGCCCAAAAGAGAGGAGACGCCTCAAGCAGTAGCTAAAAGGAGTGTGGTGCACTAACTAAGACCCTGTGGCTCTCATCTGTGTTCTGGGGGTCACAGGTGCTGCCACCTCAACTGCCCATTAATATGGGCATGATTCCACACACTTGAAACTGATATATATTGGGCAAGATAAATCCAATAAAGAAAAACAAAACCCAACCCAAAGTAATTTTCAAGTTCAATTCTAAGCAAGTTGCTCGGCGGAGCTTTAATCGTTGCAGGGTGAAAATTGTAGCATATGTGAACTTTAAAAAATATTAAAAATAATGCTAAAATTGTCTTATATGGTGGGTGCATCTGATACAGCACACAAAATCCTGTATTCCTCCCAAAATCATCACAAGAAGGAAAACTTGAACACAAATCTGCTCCACAGATTTGGTAAGAAATTCCATCAGTCATAGGATAAAACTATAAACAGCTTTAAAGACTCATTCCCTCTAGCAGAGAAAAACACTTTTCTTTCTGCTTATGAACAAGTAATAACTTATTAATGCATTTTTGTTGGTTTGTTTAGAGGACACTGTTTATAGTTTGTATCCTGTCCTGAAAACTTCTGATTTTATAGCATTGTCATTACTTAGACTTAAATCACTGGAAATCCTGCACCATGAAATAACTCTCTCCCTCCCTCCAAAGACAGGTAATGGATGTAGAAAATCATCCAGCTCCTGTTCAAGTGTCACAGCTACAAAGGGCTGAAGACAGTTTTGGCAACAGTGGAAACAGAGGCAGGGTGGTTTTTTGAGAGGGAGAGGACCTTAGAGACCAGGGCCAACAAAGTTGGTGGAACACAACAGGGAAAACAATTTTTTATTTTTATTATATAAGCAAGAAAACAGTCTGCAGCTAGTCTGAATTAAGAACTTATTACAGATAAACCTCTGGGTTACACAGGTACACAAACAACAGGTGTATTTCAACTGGATCTGGAAACACCAGTGGTTGATCAGGTAATCTCTCACTGGGCTTTAATTTCATAAACACAGAAAACAGGTTCAGTCCCAGGCCAAATAACCTATCATTTAAACTAAGTCCCTACTGAATTCCAGATCCCAAATGAAAATGGCTGCAATATCTGATTAAAATATTGGAAAACAGTACTTTGAAATGTATGGAATTCCACTGGTCCTGACAGACTAGCCGAAGTAAAAAAGGGAACAAGAACCAGTATGCTTTCCTAATAGCTCATAAATAAAAAAATTTAACCAAATTAACAAATTATTTAACTATATTCTAATCTTTTTAGATGGCAAATTAGCACTATTTCCAGGTCAGCTGTGATTTGCTCAACCACATATATTTCATCAAGTTAAGCATAAAAAACATAAAATAAATTTCATTTTAACTTCTATGAAAATACTTCTTATTTTTTTAAAGTACATGACACTTGTTACTAAAGTTCAACACAGAAAGCATTTTTCCTGTGCCATTTAATTCAAGAAATGCTATGTCTTGAGCTAAGCATAGTTCTGGGCTTATCTCTAGTGTGGTAGAGATCTCAAGACGACATAAAAAGGGCAATAAAAATGACCAGAAGTACCAAACTACTTCCACACAAGGAATGGCTATATAGACTGTGGTCTCTCAACCTAGGAAGGACTGAGGAGGTCGTAATTAAGAGTGGCGTGGAAAGGATGAATGAGGAATGACAGTTCACTTTGTACACTGTCTCTTCCAATCAACAAGTAGGGGTCACCATGTGAAACCAGGAAAGGGTAAGTAGGGAGAAGATGGTTCTTCATACTATGCCTAATAAAGCTACTAAAGACTTTTCTGGAAGGTATCGTGAATGGTAAAAAATATTCACAGGTTCAAAAGTAACTGCAAAAATTCAAGGGGAAAAAAAGCCAAACAAACCCAAACATCTGTTTTAGTATTGTTAAATGCAGTAAATTCACTTCTACTAAGGTCCCTGAACCTCAAGTTTCCAACTGCAAATTGCAGAGGGTAAAGATTATACGCTTAGTCAATTCTTACACTTTCTGTTTATGTTGCTACTGCCATTATCAGAGCCAGAACACTGGGCTACAAGGACCTCTGGTCTGCTCATGTATAGCCATTTTTATGCACTGTTTAAAATCTATTATAGAATTCCATACAAAAGAGTTCCTGAGTTCATTCTAAGTGAATCAAGCCCAACTTCAAGCTTCCATTGAAATTCATGGTCTCTTTATGCCTTTTAGCTTCATTAGTCATGATAATAATTTGATTTACCATTATTATTTACTCTATCTTTCACTATCTCTGAATGTTTTATTGTTTTGTATTAAGCCAATCCACTGATACATTCATCTCCCTTGGAAATTTTCTCTCAATAATAGAATATTCTGCTAATGTGACAGTCTTGCCTTCTTGGTCTACACTGATTAATAGGGTTATACATGACAGGGAGTTTTTGAACCTGCTTTCATAAGCAATCTAAAATACAATTATTTTGTGAGACACATCTGTTTAACATTTTATACTACCATAGCCTGTAGCTGCTTATTCTGTTTTAAACTAAAAAGAAGTACCTTTTTATATTTCAATTTTCTACTTGCTTTTATGTAATTCCGAGGGCACCTCTTTGTGCCCTGGTCACTTACACATCATTTTCCCTCTTTTACTCAAAGCAAATTTCTGACCCTACCTCCACACCACAAGGCTGAAATTTCACCTACTGCACAGCATTCCTTTATCCAATGACCGAGTATTAAAACTAGGCTTCTCATCAATAACTCTAGAGAGCACGGCTTTTAAAAGTGGAGCCTCAAATCAATATTTAAGAATCTGTTTTACCATCTGCACTGAGTTGCTGCAGCTTGTCGCAAACCACAAGGGACAGTGCATTAGCGCTGAAAGGCAAAGCCAGATCAATAGCTAAAGATCAGTGGGTGGGAGCTCCACTACAGAGTTGCTCAGATTAATATAACTTTGCCAGTGAGTTTGTTAATAAGGAGAAACGGTGGTAAAGAAAGGAAAGGAACTGAAAAAACACAAAGCCAATCTGGAAGATCAAGCCTCTTTAAACCTTGGTCTCATAAAGACTTATGTGCATGTTTAATACCATGTGTTGTAAGCAATCCCATGGAGTTAATGGGACATAAAACTACTGCTCCTCTATATCCAAACTGATGTGTAAGTCTTTCTGATCTTGATATATAAGACTAGTGATAAGTGGGTTTTTTCTCCCCCAGTGAAATAAGATCTTGAAAGCTGGTTTCATGAGACATTAAAAAGCAGTATTTGTTGCTATTAAAAAAAATTAAGCAAACAAGACAGGAATTTTAATAGACAGAATAATTAAATCAATCTTACAGCAATTATTTGCTTTATCTGTGTGTGGTTGGGGGAGAGGGGTTAATGAAACACCTCTTCAATCATAAATCATTTACCATTGCTTCAGGCTTTTCTCTTTCCTCCTACTATTTGATAGCTAGAAGTATATAAATCAGGTTTTCTTCTTCCTCAGATTTAATTTTAACATATCTTGCACAACTGGAGGAAATACTATATAGACATAATTGCATTTTGGTAGAAACATATTCGAATTTTCATTAGCCATGTTTTAAATGTCTTTATTATACATTCATCCAAATGGAGCAGACTGGAAGCTTTGGAGCCCGTGCTAAAGGCAATCTGTTACCAAATTTCAGTGGGATTCCTGCACAAGGAAGGATCCATTCCAGGATCTAGTTTAGCATGCATGAAATTGTAGTAACAGACCTTTAGTGACGGTCATAATTACAAAATTATCAGGATACGGGCACATTTTTTCATTGGGGATATAAAATCAGCAATGCATATATGCCTTTGTAGTGCATGCTTAAAAATAAATCCAGAATTAGGATAAGGAGAATAAGCCTTCATCAAGCACGGGGTCAAATAATTTCAGAAGCTTGGATAAGTTTCACTCCTGTCACATGAAACCTTGCAGATTTTGCCTGAAGTGGACATCACTTTGACAGTGGCCTCTCTGTGCTCAAAGGGAGAGTGATGCCTGTCTCTCTCTCTCTCAAATGATAACCTGACATGAGACCAGATGCAGAAATAAAAAGCGTATTTTAGATGTAAAGCTCACACAGAAGAAAAACAAGTTGTCTCTTTTTCAGTCAGACAATAAGCATCATTCATTTGGAAAGGTCAACATTAATTAGCAAATCCAGCAGGGATAGTCTGTCACAGGCTTTTTTGTGCATCTGGTTGTTCTCTGTTGCAAATGAAAGATAATCCATATTCAGTCAGAGGTCTGAAAGCTGTCTTGTTTCTGAAATTCCAACCTGCTTTAAACAACTGGTAAATACAATTAATATAATTTTTAAAATTCAACATGTTTAAGTAGGTTACCCTTGATTTCTGTCTTGGCTACTTCCACAGCTCTGAATTCTTTAAAATCAAACGCAATCTCAAAAAAAGCCCAGCAGATTACCCAATTGAGTTACATGCCTGACTGACAGGATAGTGGCACTTATCCTTGGGGAAAGACTGGCATTTCTTTCAGGCCTGGATTTCAAATAAAAACGTGGGCAAGGACTCTCAATGGATAAACCACCCCCTCCATCTTTGACTGGCATCTCTGGGTCACAAACCAAACCCGGAATTCACTTTGCATTGCTCCAAAGACCATTTTATTCTTTTAAAATACTGATTGTCCAAGCCATGGGATTGGGATGCACCAGCTGAGATGCTCTGCTCCTTCAGGGACAGTCCAGAGAAGGTGACTGCTGGGAGCGCCTGTCACCCATAAAGGCTTCCCTGGCCAAAGGGAGGAGGGCTCTAAGGGCTCCTGCTACAGAGCCCAAGCTCAGGAGCTTGGGAAGTCTGTCTGGAGGACAGAAAGCACCAGCTAATGGTGACAGAGGCTAATGCTGTATAACCCCCAAATTTGTGTTTTTAAGATCACCATGGCACACGGAGCAATAAACTTGAAACCACAGTTCCTCCTTTCTTGAAGTATTTTGCTGTAAACTTTGCACATGGGTAATGGATAATTAGAAATAGGGTTTTAGTCTACAAATACATATTGAGAAATGAATACTAAAAAACCCTTAAAGCAACATACAGAATTTAAATAAATTACTACTTCTGAAGTATGGTATGACTTTAGGATGTTCAGGCTATTACAAGAAATATCAATAGAAGTTATACTCCTGAGTGACTTAAATTTCCATATTGCATAACTATACCATTTATATTTACCATTTAATGATGATTTTAATAATTCTGATGAACTACTGAAAAACTCTTCATGTTTTTCTGACTTCACATGATGAGTTTTCTTTAGCTGACTGCTTTATTATATGATTTGTTGTAACAGCCATATGTACCCATCTAGCCCACAAGCTGTTTGGAAGAATGATATTAACTCCATGCACATTTATCGGGATGACATTAGCAATAAAACATGATATTAGCAATAAAAAATAAAAACCAAATTAGCAACTATTTGTTAATTGAAGAGTTGCATATTATGCTGCTGTAAGTATATTTTTAGTCAGGATGCTCTAATTGCAGCAGTGTCCCTATGCTTGTCTTCCTTGTCACCTGAACCCCTTGCATGAGAATTTATGGAATTTGAGGTAGGGGTTAATTCTTTTATTCCTTCAATGTTCCCAGCTGACTGGTCTAACAACGATACTTTTGCTGCTGTCACAGATTCCCATATATTGCCTTTATTCTACGCTGCAGTACCATGCATGCTGTCTGGTGACATCTCAAAGGCAATCTTTGGGTGTTTTGGCAAGTACACAATTTCGTTGAAAGGTTCCATATTATTTAAATTAATTCCCTCTCTGTTGCTGCTCGAGTCTGTTTTAAATCTTTACCTATAACACCGTGGACTGCAAGAACACGTTCCTTATTCCCACCCCTCTAATACTCTGAACAACCGGGGACATTCATCTCTTTGGCACCTCCTCTCCAGAAGATTTTTGATGGCATCTTCTCTCACCACTTGCAAAGTCTGATAATAACATGGAACAGCATTACGTATGTACCTGCTCTGTGGTTACAGACTGGTCTTTCCCTGATATACATTTGTAATGGCTACACAAGATTTTCTTGTGATCCTCACTCAGCACTGCATAATCTGTTAGAAAGCTGTTCAGGTAGTCCATTAGAGACACAACTCATTTTATCACACCTTATCAGTATCTCAATGACCATTTAAAATTCAGCTACTGACCTGATACTCTTTCAATGCCTTATAAATAGATTTGGTGTTATGAGATAATTTTTCTAAGGGACAGAGATCCCCATTACAACTCATCACACAAATTGGCAGCTTGCTAATAAATCTCAGCACAGGCATCAAGGGTGAGTGCATATGGAAGTCGTCTCATCTTATCCATGTCAAAGCCATGAGGATTTATAAGGGAAACCTTGTAGTGCTGCTGTCACTAATGCCAGAAACAGATTTCACCGCTGAGCTTAGAAAACTAGAAATCTTCAAGACATTAAAATTTATTAACAACCTGTGTTGGTTGACTTACACTACAGGTATTAGTATGCAATTTATTTTTACAGTATGGCACAGTAATTATTCATGGCACTCTCTCAACTTGTACAAATGTATGGCCCTTCCCCCAAGAGCTGCAATGGACTTTATCAAAGCTACAGAGGTTTGAATAAATAAGAGAAAAAGGAGTAAATGCAAATGTTCACAACATATGCTCATTATCCAGGTATTTTTGTACATTTTACATTGGATTTTTCATCCCTAAAAATATGTACATCCATTACAATCTTGGAACAGCATCTGAAATACAGCATGCAGTGACACTAGACTGTGCTGAGAAAGCAGGGATGCATGGCAGAACACGAGGGCTTACAGCGACTCCAGTTGTAGTGTTTTGCTTGAGAAATGAAGTCAGTTATGGGGAAAGACTGAAAGACAAGCCAAGCCAGGAGAGCAGGGTACTGACCATGCATATGCACCAGATGTAAATTTAGCAACTGTAAAGAGGAATCAGATGCACAGCCAAGGTACTAGAGAGACAATCATGCAAATAACTTGATTTTGGAGACTGGATTTTGATGTATACTTTTGGGCTGCTATGGGCTGTATGTAATCAACTTTGCTTGCCTCTGAGAGCTATACTGAACCCACTCCAATCAGCAGAACATGGGCCTACTCCTTTTAACACTTCGGAAGTTCTACCATTGCTGTGTCAGTTTTGTACTGTACACACTCAGCTTCTCAATGAGCTTGACTAGACTTCAGCGCAGCAATGCTACATTAAATGGCTATTTTCTAACTCATAGATCTGGAAAATGGGGTTTAATCAATGACCATTAGACCTTGCGCTCCCTTCTGGCATAAAATGCCTTCTTTCATCCAGCGTTGCTGTACTGTGGCTTTAATAAGTTCTGATTGGCATTTGGCATTGGGTTACAGGGGCATGGAGGCCTTATTAGCAGGAAGAAATGGAAGTATTACAGAACAAAGCAATTAAGTGGGACAGGATAACTCACAGCATTGTGTTAGACTGTGTCATGCTTACATTTCACTTCATGGTACTGAATTGCCCCTACAAGTAAAGGAGATACAGCTAACAAAGGTAAAACATTTCTCTGCTTAGGAAATTGTCCTTGAAGGTTACTTTCTATAATTGGAGACCACATCCTAAAAGGTTCTGAGCATGTGCATTTCTCCTTGCAGTCAACAGGCCTAGTCATAGGCATTTTACTATATTTACTTCAGTTTTTAAAATAGCATATGTATGAAATCTGTGCACCACTTATGTCTCATTTAAATCTTCACATGTTTTTCCTTCCCTTTTGCCCCTACTAATAAGATCTTCCTACCTCAAAGAGGTTCAAGTAGGCACCGAAGGGCATAAAACCTCTTATGTACTCTGGTACTAGAAGAATTTATCTTGAATTTCCTTCCAATGTTTCAGCATGGCAAAAGAAACTGATGACCCAATTCTGTGAGACGGAGGTGTCCTGGAAGAGCCCTGGTCCTGAAGGTGACTTAAGCAGAGCCACCACAGTTTATTCATGAGGTTCTCAACTTCTCAGCAGCCAACCACATGCTGCCTTTGTCTGGGCACTGTCAGTCTCAGAAGATTAGGAACAAGCAGGCTGCTTGCACAAGGCAAAGTGCCCAGGCTTGCCAGATTAGTGGTGGGAAGAACCACAGTCTGTCTTCTCTAGACCACAGAGAACTGATAGTAAGACAATATAAACATGCATTTTTCTTCAACTTTTACTTTGAGAACAAAGGACGCTGAGATTCCCTAATCCAGAAAACAGATTCAAAATTTTGAAGGCAGTCTGCCAATCAAAATTTACTTGCTGCAGCATTCAGAACAGTGCTTGTGCATTCACAGCAGTATGCTCATCTACTTAAATACTCCCTCATCCTCTTTGATTTGTTAGGAATCCTCTCTCTTTTGCTAAACAGTTCTGGCTTCTGCACTGATTCCTGCAGTAAGAACCATAAGGGCAACCAGCCACAAACATGACTATTATCAAGTTCATAGTTGCTTGCACAGGTGAAAAAAAAGGTCTTCTTTTTGCTGTTTTCTTTTCAGATGTGCCTGCAAGTGGGAAACTAATACACTGAAGTATCACACATCTACATGCTCTGTGTGAATAGTAAGAGTTTAATGACATCTGGGGCTCAATGGAGCAAGGACTTACGCTTGGAATGTTTGTCACAGAGAGCCGATGCCCTCATGTCGCAGAGTCTCAGGGATCCCTTGCTGCTGCTGTAGACAAAGAGGTTGCAGTGGTGGGGATGGAACTCAGAGGCTGTAATCACTTCCGTCAGGTCCTCCATATTGGCTGGCTTTATATCTACAATGTCTGAATGGAAGTTTCATCAAGGAAAATGCCGCTGTGTGCAGGTAAACCACAGCCCTTACTCGAAGGAAGCATGTAAATGTACACACTTGTAATGCTTTTAGAGAAAGATATACTCATTTGTTGGGCAGTAGTGCAGTTTTAAATTTCCACACCTGGCCCACTTACACCAAACTCAAAGAGCAATGTCAAACTCAAAGTCTGCACAGTTTTACTGCAGATGCCATTCGCAGGTCACCATTTGTCCTTGCTGTGCAAAGACATCAAAGAAACAGTGCTCCAGGGATACAGAATTCTCACCTTCATTGAAACTAATAGAGAGCAGGTAGCTGTACCTCCTGCACTTGCTTTGAAACCCCTGCTCTATCCCAAAAAACACTGACTGATAGGGAACAATGCACAGCTCAGATCTGCTCACTCCAGTAAGACTCACTGACTTTTATGATCATGCAACTTACGCTAAAAAATACATGTAGCTTAAGTAAAAAGGCCAAAAATTTTTAAAAGTAATTGTTTGGCAAAGGCACATGTGGCAAACACAAAAGCATTTATGCAAATAATTTTGGGTGAAAATATATTAATGCAATTTCCTTTAAAAAATTATGCACAGTATTAGATTTGCTATTTGAATACTTATGAAAGAGGTATCTCAAATGGCAGTCTTAGGTTTTACGTAAATGACACTCACTACCGAAATCAAGTATGAATTTATGTGACTGAGAATCGTACCCCTGAATTGTTTAAGTGAACATTATCTGGAACAACCATACATCAAAGATCTACTTTCCCAAGCACAAACTTGTCAGGTGGATCACCAAAGATTACCCACGTGAAGTGTCTCTAACACATCTCCACTTGTACACAGTACCTGCCTTAAAACCCAGGACCCACACCGAGCCTGTGTTTGGAGGAGAAGGCCATTCTGCGGAAGATTGCCCAAAAAGAAAAGAATTAAAGAAAGAGTTTCATGAGGGGGCTGTAAGACAGCAGTAGATACACAAGCATAAAATGAAAGAAAGATATATATACATATATATATGTAAAACAGTACATTTAAATAAGATAGTGCATTTTCACATGGCCCTCAGCAATCTGCTACAGATAAGCCATCCAAATGTTAACAAATCCTTCGAAAAAGAAGAGTAACATTACCCTATTTTACTGATGAGTTTGTGCGAGAAGCAATAAAGGATTTGCATAAGATCACATGGGAAATGCATGACAGAACAAACCCAGATCTACTGAGTCCCAGTGCAGTGCCCTAAACACAAATCATCTCAGTGCCTGGATTCCCTGAACATAAAATTTGAATCAGCTGATGTTCAAAATTTAAACATCTCAGAGGATAAGCTAAATGAGAAAATCTGTTTTATTGATGGCAAGAGAAATCATATATCATGGTACTAAGGCTGTTTCTGTTCCCACTGTGACCACTTCCCAAATGGAAGACCTTTGATTGATTTCTGTGGGAATGGGATACAGTCTATCACCACATTTACACTCTATACTTTGATCTTTCCCAAAAATATAGGTCCGGAACATTACAGTGAAATAACACTACAGTGAAAATAACAAAATATTCAGAGATAATTATCTCGATGACTTTGCATTCATCACACTGTTGTGTTTTGTTTTTTTTTCTTTTTTCCCCCATGTGGTTTAGAAAGGAAAATATCAGCAAAACTATTAATATCTTGTGACATTTAATAACAACTGGGAATGAATTAATGTTGCATTTTAACTGCATTCCTCCTTACTTACATTTGCATCCATCTCCAAGAATCCATCATGATTAATACAAGTGCAATGAATGTTAAAATGTAAAAATGCTGATTTACCTCTTTTATAAAGCATCACTAAATATTCCTGAAAATCAACAGGAAAAAAAATAACCTTTATTCAGTTATGTGTATTTGGTGCATTTGTCTCAAGAAACACCTTTAAGTAAAAGCAATTGCTTCCAGCGATTGAATTGCTTTGTGGAGTTCAGAGGAATTATAGTTACCCAATAAAAGAATTTCACCTCTCAGCAGAGAGATGAATAATTGCTGAGTGATGAGAAAGATATAAAATATAAATAGAGTATGTGAAACAGTCATGGTAAGTATCATTTTTCTGGATGCTGAAGACACTATTGATGAATTTCCTTTCATTGCTAAAAATGAATAAACCTATGCTGAATAATGAAATTAAATATTCCATCCTCCTGCCAGAAAAGCAGAAAATACTTGAAACAGACTGCATTTCCAGATGTGATCTAAATCTCCACTGAGAAAGAACCTCATTTGTCTACTGAGAATCATAGTGAAAATGAAAATTCATCATTTCACTAGATTTAGAAAAATTAAAACAGTAACACTGTATTGAAGTAAACAAGCAAGGGACTAGAGATTTGCAGATGACATTTACCCCAAATGCATTTGTAATAATAGATGGAAAAACAGCCTTTGTTTTGACAGCTACAGAACCCAATATATCACAAGAAGAATATGTCACACAAAAGAACATTTTCCTCCTCTCATGATTTTTGCCATCTATTTGAAAACAATCAAGTACAGCTTGACATGTGATGTGTGGGAACTGTATTTAAACTAGCATGACATGGTAGGGGCAAGCATCTCCCATGGGACATTTCTCATTTCTATTTTTCTATCTTCCTTTTGTGTCTTTTCTTCCTTTTAAGCACAGCATTGCATGGCAGAAAAAAAAAAAATAAAAAAAATTGGACCAGACAGTGTGCTACAGAAACAGGGCCTTTGGTGAACTTGAAAAGCACCAAACAGAGGGAATCTGACAGAAGCTGATTAAATGAAAATTTCACTGCTAAAGAGAAAACGATGCTAATGGCACAAATCTGTAGAGATGCGTCCAACACTACTGCCCTCTCCTGCAATCGGATCTTGTGGAGGGCTGTCTCGAGTGGGGCATGGTCCCTCTCCCCCAGAGCACTCACCTCTGAAATACCAGCCACATTTGATTCTTGTATCGCATGAGATCTGCTTCATTTTCAGAGATAAAACACCTAGGACCAAAGCTATCTCAGACAGAAAGAACAGAGAGCTCATTTCACCACTGGCAGCATATTAGGATATAATTCTGCTGTCCTAAAAAAGTCGGTGTTTCTGTGCATTAACAAGGTACAAATTTCCCCTAAGAAAATGGAAAAGATCTTTACATTGCTTTGACTCCCACACATGCTTGTCAAGAACAAGGCATTTCGATCCCTGGTAGACACTTGCACTAAGGGAAGGTTGGACTGGCACCTTGCCAGCGATGGGCTAGAATACACTGGCAGTCTTTTAATTCAATAACACTAAAACAAGGAACAGAAAATACCTTCTTGCTTGCAAAAAGTAGAGCAGGTCCTTCCCCTTAACTATTTGCTGTCTTACATGCCAGATCTGTCCTCCATTGCTTGGCTCTGTGAAATAAGATAGAGCCAACAAGAGACTAGAGAATTTCTAGATGCTCTCCACAGCAAAATGGAAACGAAAGGTCGAGTGTGCTTGGCGACTACAATGGTGAGAGATGATGTTCTTATAGTTGGGTTAGCAGAGCTACAACACCAGGAAGTTGATTTTGGGAAAGGCAACAAATCTACCCGAAGGCAATGTAACCTTAACTTTGGCTGAGTGTCTGCGTTGCCTTCCCCAAACTGTTCAAGAGCAGAAATATAACAAAGGAGAGAACAGGGCAGGGCTTGGCTGCCAGGAGGCTTTAGGTAAAAATCTGAGAGAGGGGGGAGGGCGAGAGAAGAAAAACACTAAGAGAGGAAGGAGGAAAGAGCATAAGGAAAGGCATGATTAACAGCCTGCAATGATATGCAGCGTGAGGAATGTGATCTGAGTACACGATTCAGTTATATAGCATGTTTAGTTCTAATCCAGTATTTTGTGCTGCTGTTGTGCAGCTGATAGCAAAATGAGGATAATAGGAGGAAGAAAATTTGTTCCATTGCCTCTGGGCCACTGATCTAACAGAAATATTCCCCTCTGGGAGAAGTCACTCCAGAAAGTTCTTTTTATTGTAGGTTACAAAGTTGACCCTCACCTTGATCCAAAATTCACATTAATCAGACTTCTCCTCTTGATCAGCTAGAATATAAATGAGCATGCCTGCTTTATGTTCATGCCAAAACATGTATAATGAGAATGTGGAAAATACATAGGGTTCCTGCTGAGCAAAAAAGGTCCCAGAATAAGTTTCCTTGTATGATAATGGAAACATAGCAGCCTCCTTAAAACAGATTAAATTCCCTTTGAAGTGAACCGTATGCATAAAGAAATAGCTGCTTCGTCTTCCTGAAACCATCAAGGAATTCTACAAGAAACTGAATTTTGTAGAGAACAAATTTGCAACTCACATGCTATGGCATATAAAAGACTGAAACGTCTATCATTATTTTGGAATAATTTTTAAATGACTTGTGGGTTCACTGCAAGAAGAAAATAATTTTTATGGTCAGAAGAAGGCTCGAGAAAAAAAATTACTTGCCCCCTCCCCCCTTTATTCAACTGCAATGGAGGAGAGGCTTTCTTTAGAAAGCCAGACAAAATTTTCCATAGTAACTTCACAAGCAAAACAAAACTCTCGTCTTTCTTATTTCAATATATGCTGATATGACACTTCATTTTTATCCCTGCGTGGGACTTAGGTTTTTGCAAATTTAAGCACTTTCAAAAAATAACCTTCAGCATAACGTATCTTACCAAACCTGGCTGTTCCCTGTGTTTTCCACAGAGGTTTGTTCAGGCTACTAATTTTGTCTGCATCTCACACCTACATTTCAGCCTAGCCCCAGAAAGATTCAGTGACTAGTAGTTGAAATCAATAGCAATTCATGGAAGCTGCCAGAGCTTCAGTTTAGAGTAATTGATTACTGTGGTCCTGCTGAGGCTCTACATTTTTAATATAAGCATTTCTCTGAGTGGTTTCCTCTGTTAGTCATTTAGTGCACACTATTTTCCCTACAAAGAGGGAACTCTGATGCCTACAAATCAAGCTCTATCAGTTTTACACTTCCTACATGACAGTTATATCATTCCTACACCATGTGCCAGCTGAGAAAATGAATTCCAAATGGCTCCAGTTTTCTTCCAGGCTGGGTACATCAGGGGACCAAGGACAGAATTAGGCCTCAGTATGCCTGACAACATCATGATATGATTATGTAATCTTATTATCAACGAAAGAAGCAAGCCCTAACTTTTAAACAACCATTGACTTACTCCTTTCTTCTTATTTCTTATATATACACTGTATATTTTCACTGTTGAATGACAATTCTACAATAGGCATATCTTGACAGTAAGGACAGCACTGGATAGGGTCCAGCTTCTGAATCTCTGTATTTCAAGGCTTGTTGTCCAAGAGTCAAGGGTTCCTGGAATGAACTGTCAATAGGTTAATGGATGTGGCCTTTTCTTCAAATTCCAGTGTTTTACCTTAGGCAAAGAGATGGCCAAGTATTTATATTCCAAGTACTCCTAATAGCCACAGTGTCAATGTTTTCCATCACACAGCATTTGCCCAGTGCTTCACTAAAAGCAGGCACTATATGGGTATTTTTATTACAAGCCCAGAGAGCTGCAATTACATTTTCTGTATCATTTGAGTCTTCTGAACCACAAAAGCAGGAACTGCTGCATAAGTGTGTGCTCCTCTCAGCTGTCTTGAACCTAATACCTGTTAATGCAAGGTATTGATCCATACTAAGTAGTACAATGTCAGCTCAATTCCATTTTTAATTCCATGGTCTTTGTAACAGTGATGCTTCAGACATCATACTGAAGTTGGGAACTCTGGCAACAGTCGCACACTCAAGGTGATTTCCTGAAAATACCAATTTAAATGACTTGATTTTGATTGGCAATAAAACATCTTTATCACAGGCATTCAGACAATGCCATTACATTAGTACAAAGGCTTCTGTATTTTTCCTCATATCAGGATTATGAGATACAGAAGGAGTAAAAGCCACTATGGGGCCTGTTAGCTCTATGTGGAAGGCCAAACCATAGCCAATTACGTTAGGTGCTGTGCAAACACAAAGTAAAGGGACTGCTCGTGATATAAAGAACACGTACGAAGAGCATACAAAGAAGAGATTAAGTAATGTTAACACAGTTCTGTCAACTTCTGAGGTTTCTTAAGTCAAGGATTACAGCCTAAGACAGATGAGAGAGAGCTGTTAGTGGAAGAAGAAAAGTCATGGCCATAGTTAAAAGGCTGCAGTAGCAATGAACTTTCCAGCCATTCAGCTAGAACTAGCCACAAATGCGAATTTGGCTGTGTTAGCTAAACAAGAGGTTCAGATCTAGCTCATCCAGAGATAGGATGATATATTCAGTATATCCTCCTCTATTACTGGCAGTGCACTTTTATACAGTGTGGATAATAAGGGGGTTCTGCACGCTGGAATGCTCCTTGGGCAATGAACCCATATTTATCCTCTCATTATCACTGGCAGTACAAGATGGTCCATGACTCGAACTTCTGAACCAAGGCTGAAACTCCTGGACTTTCTGCCTCAAGTTTCATTTAGAATTGGAGATACTTGGCAAGAAATTAAAAGTAATATTAGAAACATTTTCATCCATAAAGTTTAAAGCAAAGTAGAGTCAGTATCAGTATTAATGTTCAACACAGAATGAAACTGAGGCATGAAGTGGCAAAGGTAAATTTAAGGGCCAGCAAGAGCAATAGCTTGGGATTCTGATCTAGTGGTCCCTGTCCTCCCTACCTGCAGCTGTCCAGTCATGGGAGTATTCACTCAGTTCTCTTCTTGGTTATTTGGTTTTGAGAGGTTATTATTATTCCCATTATTACATTTGTCTTTTGCAACTTTCCCCCAGAATGCATACTGGTCTAAAGACTCATTCTGAATTTGAGAGATCTCATTCTGATTTTTGCAATGTCAGAATTACTTTGCATTCCTATTATTGGTAGCATAAAAAGGGACAGCAGCAAGAAAGCCCTGAATTTATTACACAAATATTACTTGAAAAAAGAATCAATACATTTTAAATGTACTTAGTGAAATTTTAGGAAATTGCTTTTACTGCCATAAACCCAGTAAACACCAGACTTTGCTGTATGCAAGTTGCAGGAAAATAAATTTAATACATAAGAGAAACTGCCTATGCAGTAGCAGCAACATTTGACTAAGCATTGAAAGCAGAGAATTGTAGAGCAGCACTGCTAGAAAAGAGATGATTTTAAATGATGCAATTCACATTCAAACTTTATCATAGAAAGGCCTGTTCATACACATTTCAACCAATGATTTGCTTAGGGAATAATGAATTTAGAAGCAGATACTGGAAAACTTTAATTTATTTAGGAACAGAATTTTTGGCTTGTTTTTTGAACAGAACGCCTGCATTTTCATCTGTAGACACAGTCACATGCCTGCTTTAGTGACAACCATATGCAGATTCAAATTTTCAAGAGCAAAGACATTATCTGCGTATACACAGCTGAAAGAAAAATTAAGTGGATGAATCAACAGAATCAACCTGCCTTCATAAGTGCACACCTGCAGTCACTCAGTCACTGAAAGATTGCAAAGTCATTTTTAGTTCATATATTTGCATATGAATTGATTATGATTTGTCTGAAACTACTGCGGCACGCTTAATGCTACACTTGAAACATAAATATCCGGAAGAGCCTCAGGTACGTATAAATTATTAACAGAAGAGCCCTATTAAGTCCCCCAGCTCAGCTTCTCTTAGGCTGGAGTGTTCTATCTAGTATGGTTAAGTGGCACCATGCACTGCATACAAGCAAAGGTTCCAAGAAAAAAGTGCTACTTCAACCTTCATAAGGCAAGGATAATTTATAAACAAAAGCAATACAATCTCATCATTCACAAACTTGCTTTCCTGAAATCCATTAGATGCTTAACAGAAAACTGAGAGGGATCTACTTCGTTTACTGAATAGAGTCGCCAGTAGTACAGAGAAATATGACATACAAAATTCCCCAAACTCCATTTTAAAAATAGCCAGGGATTTTTTTGCCCATGTATCTTGGAAGTAAGAGACAGAATGTCTTTTTTCCTTCTTCTTCTTCTATTTTTTTAAAAAATGAATAACCTATGTACTAACAGGTAATCCTATCAAGAAATTTCTTCTTGGTAATTACTAAAATCTCATGCAGCTGAGGAAGATCTGTCTCTTAAAATGCAGACACAAATTCCAGCTGGAGGGTATAAACTCTTTAGATAACTTTGGTGGGGATTTTTCTTTCCCAATATGCAACTTATTCCTTCATACACGTTTCAGGAAACACCAATACAGTAGTATTTCTGCCCTAGTAGACTGGAATAATTCTATATTTTAACTGCATTTTCAATTCAAGTCACAAATGACACATTTTTGCAAACTTTAGATAGCTAGAAGTGCCTTTTGGAGCATAAAGCCGTCCCCTTCCCTGCACAATTGTTATGGGAGCAGTGAAACAACACTATCTTAAAAAATAGCCAGATATTCCTGAAAAATAGCTACTTTAAAAACACTAATAAAAGCTTACACTCAAATCACCTATATTACTTTACATAAGATACCTGCTTAAAATCTTAAGTGGCAGGACTTATTATCTAGTTGCTTAATTAACTTGAAATTATTTACAAAAATGCCCATCAGCATGCAGTGAGTATGACAACAGTCAAAATAAGACCTATTCTTAAAGCTAGTGCCATACCTTTGTGAAAGTTAATATAGCCTTTATTTACAGAGCATTTCTATTCCAAAGGCCTAAACTACTGCCATTTCACATGCAGTGGAAGAACCGAAGTGCAGTCCTTACCAATGTGTATTATGACAGCAGAAAATAAAGCAATGTCTGCATTAATGAGAGTGTCCTGGCTATTACAATAGTGAGAAAAGCTTCCAAGGTCTCAGGTTCTGACAGCTACACAGAACACAGAGGTACAGACTTCAAGCTTGACAATACCTGAGAAGACCTCGTAAGCATTTTTGTGACATCTGTCCTTGTATAGAATACTCTTCAAGCTAAAGATTTTTTAGCTAATGAGCAAAGCAAGTTATATTTTCTTCTTTTTTTATGTTAATACTCTGAGAAAGATTGTGCTTTGCAAGGTTAATTTCAAGTCCAAACTCGCATGGGAATGAGAATAATTAGACTCATTTAAGAGAATTCTCCCCTCTGGCAGAGCTGATTAAATTATTTATACATTATCTTTTTGTATAATTGTACCTAGAACTGTGTAAATGGGTTTTTTTGTCTAATTTCTAATAAATTCATAATACCCGTTTTTCAAGTCGGATACACCGACTGCACCTGTGACAACAGAGAACGGCTCATTTTCAAAATGCTTCAATGAGAAATTAATCCAGGGGGAAACAGAAGCATGCAATTTAAAAGCTTCCACAATGACAACACACTGATTAAAACTCATCAGCTGAAGAAATAAAATTAGTAAGACAATAAATCTTGGACTGAATCCTGTTACCCATTGCCACAGGAATAACTTCATTGACTGCAGTCACATTACACAAAAATATGAGTGCAACTTAGATGAGTATCAGTTCCATGATGTGATCCTTTATCTGCAATTTAATATTCTTTGCTACAGTTCCCAAGTTCCTCCCTGCTAAGGATCTCAGGTTCTGGATAAAACTTGAAAGTTTGAATGGAATAAACCACTAGGGTGAAAAAAGAAATCTGGTGGTTGATGCTAACAATCATTTCAGCTCTACTAAGTGCTCTTTCTCACTTTGATAACAATGAACTTGAGAAACGTTGAGATAATGACATTTTAAAGGGCATTCCTGATACAAAATAGTAACTTGTTTGCTACAGTCCCTATTAAATTGGAAGCAATTAGCTCTGTGGAGATCTGTGAAAAGACATCTTTGCACCTATTGTAAAATTTTAAGTATCTTCTAGAGTTGCATTGCCTAGATCACTCTACAAACACATGAATTCAGTGAAATCCCAGTTGCGTTCTTTAATGCACTATTAAGGAATTCTGAAATGGTTTTTATGGGCTCATGATTTCACACTATTCTTTATCATTTGCTACAACTCCAATCAATTTTCTGTTTCCTTTTTGCAATTCACTGTACATTTTTAAAAAGTAAGAGTATTCTAATGCCTCTGGCTATGTTTTTCCTTACCACTGCAGAAATGATATAATAGGTAGGGGTCTCTATTTGGGGACAACTGCATTAGAGAAGACAGAGGGCTAGATAAAGAAATCCATTAAAAGAATAAGGTAATCACACACTTACTCATTCAAGTTGTGTATGGACAGGAGCGATAAGTAAGAAAATTATGTGTTCTGATTAACAAATTAATATTTTTATTAAACAATAAATCTGCAGTGCAGTAATTATCCAAAAGCTATAGCTATGCTCAAATCACCTTAAATTAACTTATTTTAAAGCAACTGCAGAAAAAGAAAGAGCCTGGTCATTACCAAGAAAGCAAAGGCCTCAGCAGTAATTAGTTTTTCACAGCCAGATTCAACTCTTCCAATTTATTTATCTTGGAGGATGGCTAGATAGGGAACATTTCCATAAGGCTATCCCATGCCCTGATGAGGCTGGTATCATACACTCCAGCCATGCATTGTTTGCTTTTGCTGCAATACACATTTCAGCTGCATGGCCAGGAGGATGTCATTCAGGGATTGAATGCTGAGACACTGCTTAAGTAGCTCTGATATTGCTCCTTTGGCTATCGGTCATGCTCTGTCATCCAATTCTCTCTGACTGGCTGACAGTCAAATTCCTAAGATAGGAGTCAATTTAAGGTGATCAGAATAGTTAAAAGCAATTGCTTCTGACAGGGATCACAAAATATCCTCTGGCAAGAAGCAAAACCAAACAAAGTATTGGAAGACCACTTTTGCAAATTTATTCACGGTTTTCAGAGCTCCCTAAATGTGAACTTATAGATGCTTAAGAGATCTCCTAAAAGATGCTGAGACTTCTCTGTATTTCTTGAAAACAAATAATCTCTAAGGTCTTTATAGTGCCCTCTCACACAGCCTTACTGCTGTAATTGTCTATTATTTTAATTACACAGCTATATATAAAGAATGCAATTTGCACAAGCTCACATATAAACACAGCACTTACTCTGAAAAGCTTAAAAGCAGTACTCAATTAAGATATTACATAATAATAATGACCACATCAGAAACAGTATTATATCTGAACTGGATGTAGCTTTACCTCAACAGAAGCAGAACCAATTCAGTGCCTGTTTTAGAAGCTGTATCTATGTTAGTGTCTACAAGACGAAGTCATTTAAGTGATCCTAGAAATGCAGTTCTCTCTTGGCACTGGGGACACACAGAATTTTTCTTACAAATGAGTCTACTGAGAGTTCATGAAAGGCTCTGTTTACTATCGGAATTCCATGCAGTTCAGAGAAGATGACAACTTAGAGTTACACATACTTACCTATTTACTAATTTCATCCCTTGACTGACACTAAAAACATTTCCTGTGTGATTTTCATAAAAGAATCCCTACTGCATTTTTCCTAACAGGAAGCCAAAAACACACACCAAGAACTTATTCAGAGGGACCTGGACAAGCTCAAGAAGTGGGCCCAAGAGAATCTCATGAGGTTTAATAACACCAAGCAGAAGGTGCTGCACCTGGGTCAGGGCAAGCCCCCGTATCAACACAGACTGGAGGATGAACAGATCCAGAGCAGCCCTGCCCAGAAGGGCTCGGGGGTGCTGGTGGAGGAGAGGCTGGATGCACTCACAGCCCAGAAACCAACCAGGTCAGGGAGGGGATTCTACCCTTCCACTCCACTCTGGTGAGACCCCACCTGAGTGCTGTCTCCAATTCTAGAGACGATCTGAATTGTTAATACATTTTGCTTATTAATTCAAAGAATCTTGCTAGAAATAAGAGGTTATTTTTCATTATTTCAATAATTCCCTTAAGTACCATCATATCTATACAGGACAGCACTTTGCTGTGGTCCTATCAGCAGCACTTCATGGAGCTATTCCTATCCTAAGCCTTGGTATATGACCTACGATCTGTTGTCACTCATACATATCTTTGCTGGCACACAAATAATGCTGACACAGAAATAATAACCATTATATAGGATTAAAACCTATATAAGGACTGCAGTAGCTGCTGCTAATCTATTAATTACATCTCAGCAAAACTTACTACTGAACTGCAGCAGTGTAAACAATCCTCAGGTTACCAGGTGATTTGGTATCTGCAGTTTCATAGGCAATTTCAAAATAATTTATTTTAAATGCACAAATACTCTAAGCTGAAAGATCTCAAACCCAAAAGTTAAAAGGCCAAGTCAGTGGAACCTGGCGTTTTGCAGAGCTTTTGAGAATCAGATTGCTTTAAAACAACCTGAAACAGATCATGAATTGTTGCTAAATGGGTAACAATGAATTTCCCTCTACTATAGTAATTTTTCTCATTAAAAACAATTCCATTGCTTCAGATAAGAGTAACATAAATGGAAAATTCTTGGGAAAGACAAGGTTCTACAAGGCTTAGGGACTACGACTCTTCTCCTAAATTCATTATCATATGGCTAAATGCTAACATTGGCAAGGTAAACATTCATCACTGACAACAAAGTTTTTGCTTCTTACAGCCTTCTGCAAGGTCAGAATTGTCTTGTATTTTTTAAAAGACACTGAATTATTTTTCTCTGTCCATTAAAGCAAGCAATACCCAGCAGAAAACTTCTATTGGTACTCCGTAAAATTCCCCCTTATTGCATTCTGGCAGTTAAGAAATCCCTATGGAGCAAAGATACTGATTTTTATTTCTCCAAAACAAAACCATTTTCATAGCATTTCTACATCTCTGTTACCATTTCAACAGGACTTCTCTCTCCTGAAAAGTCTGCCACTTCACCTAATACAGAGTTAGAGTATGGATGGAAGTAATGGAAAGCAGGATGTCTCTGGGCAACGTTCAGATTCTAAGTTAAAATTCCAGCAATCTTATTTAGCTCCCACAGTCTTTATTTAACTGAGTATAAAGTGGTGCTAAGACTAACCTCAAAATTTGATTACAATTATTTTTAAATACTCTTATTACAAAATATTTGTGTAAAGTATGTCAAGTACTTCAATAATACAGAGGATCTTTATCATGATCAGTTTACAATGCAATGATCAGCAGATGAGAAATGCGAATGCAACAAAGGATCTAACAGTTAAATATAGATACTTGATATGAACAAGTATTCACAAGTTTCATGCAATAGAACTTCTTCTTTTTCAGTTTTTATCCTATTTCCTGTACATAATGTTCTTCCCCATGGTTTTTCAAGATGGGGCACTGGGGCTCTCAATCAGCATTTCCAGTAGTTTGCCTCAGAGTACAATTCAACATTTTTTCAAAATGCACAGAAAATCTTCAGTTTACAGTACTGAGGTGCAAGTTAGATACGAAAATCTTTGGGTTTGCGACTGTCAACTCTTACTAGAAGACTCTTTTACTAGAAGGCAACTACTCTCTTCTGAAAAAAGCAGAGTCTAAAGTGGGAATCACATCAACCCAGAATCTAATCAGCTTGTTGAAACAGCTTTTCCCCCCTCAGCTGTTCATATAGGAGTGTTTTAATTAGAAAGGCAAGGCAGCCATTTCTCGAGTTAGAATGAGAGAGCTCTCCAAACCATGGGATCAGTGTACAGAGCACCTCTGCAATCCTCTGTTTCTTACAGACTTGATTTTAGCTTTGCAGATGTCTTCATTCTCCTTTAAAGGAGAGAGACAGACACAAGGCATGTGGGAGAGGGAGAGACTCCAGGAAGTAAAGAACAAAAGAAGAACATAAATTTGAGGAAAAGCTCCTCAAGTGTTGCTAGTAGCAACTCAGCTGGAATACGATTCTATGGTATAATATTCACCTTTTAAATACACGATAGAGATTGACAGACTCTTCCTGACAGAATAGGAAGTGCTAACGTATTACACAGAGCTCTCAAAAGAGAAATAATGTCTGCCATCTCCCAAAGAGAAGGTGTGCTCTGTAGGAAAACAGTGCTGTGGGTGGGGGTGGCAGCAGGTTTTCACACAGTACAGACGTATCTTTGGGAATGCAGAAAATGCATCCTTGTGCACACAGCTTGTGCACAGTCATCCTGGCTCAGGCATTTTTATAGAAACAGCCTTATCCCACTCAAGGGCATAAACTTGTTCCACAAATAGAAAGACAATACTGCAGATCTGCTTTCAGTTTAGCATTCACATACTGAGCCAGGTAACAGGGATTTTGCAAGGCTGGCTATCTTCCCCAGCCTAGGGGCTGTTCCCAGACCTCTGTATATGCCCTATATATGCACTACATTCAGATGCACACTGGGCTGCCACAAACTTGGTCTCCATCAAGGTACCATGTTATTTTGGATTTTTCTATTTTTTCCCTGCTGTTTACTTCTTAAGTAAATTCATTTTCCCAAGATATGGTGCCTAGCAAACTGACTATCTATGATATGCTTCAAATACCAGAATGCATTAGACTATAAGAAGGCCCTATGGTGATTTGCTAATTAGCTTAACCCTTTTGGGACACAGAAGAAGGAATTTTTTATTAAAACAGGATAACCCTGGACTATATTGATCTGACTGAGAAATGAGTATTTTAGTCAAGATGAGTCTCAAGATGAGCACATGCTGGAAACAGCGATGTTGTTTCCATAGCAATGCCATGACAGCCTCTGGAGTGAAATAGTGTGCTACCAGGAAATGAAGGGATTTCATGTGCTATGAGCTACATAGTTCTGTGAGCAATTCAAATACATTCTCATAAAGAATATTTAGTGCAGCTAGATAGTCCAAAGATTGCTGTTAATGGCAAGTAAGCCTTATCAGTATGCTCCCGGCAGCCCTTTTTTCTCATTCACTTCACCCAAGATGACTATCTAAAGGCCTAAGCTATGGGCAACACTGCTAAACCATTTCAGACCAAACGCTAAAAAATACAGCAACCTTTACCTTACCTCTTTTCCAGTGCGGAATATCATCCATAATTAAGGTCACTGACTCTTGCTCTCCATAACACAATCACATTAAACCTTTTACTGAAGAAAATCCTAATATGTGCAATTACTTACCAGGCTAACCTTCCCCCTTCCTTTTTCTCTCACCTCCTCCTCTCCCTTGCCTCCTCCTGCCCAAACAATACTGAGCAGATCTGCTTGCAAGTGGGAAGAAATGTACAGAAGTCTTGCATACTCCTCATTAAATTTACATAGGCATAGCATAAACTCACCTGTCTGCCTTTCACCCCAGTTAGTGCTTACACTAATACAAAAGCAAACCAGAAAAGCACTAGTTTATTTTATCTGCCTAATGCTTTACCTAAGGTAAATATTCTGGACAAATTCTGCAAAGCTGATTTAAAACATTTTCCAAAGACTACAGAAAGAGAATTAACTTAAGATCTCCATTGCTCAGTATTTTCAAAGAAATGAAAAATTATCAGTGATTTGTAAAACTGCTGAAATGATGGTTATAATCAATCTGTTACCCAATAAAATTCCACAAAGCAAATACTTCAGTTGTAAAACACCTTAGCACACTGCTGCCGATTCCATCTTTCTCCAGCATTTCCCATGTAATTTGTGAAGATGTCGAGACATGAACGGAATGTCCAGAAACTCTACCACTGTATTGTTGTTTGTGCCATTGTCACAACCAGCCTCTTGGGTAAACAGATTGTAGGTCATTATATGTAGCAGTGCTGCCTCTGAGGGAAAGCAGAAAGACAAATACTCATCCCTGCCAGATCCCTTATTAACGAAAGCCACTTCAAACCAAAATGTTTTCTATTTATTGTTTTAAACATGCATTTCAAGGAATCGAGCCTTGAATGTAAAACAGCAAGATGCTTCATGTCCTTTTTGCATCTAGTAAAAAGATGTTAAGCACGCGTTTTTAAAACAGCTTCAGCTTCCTCCTGCTTGTCCCCCTAAATGTGTTACCGAAGGCACCAAGCCCAGCAACATTCATTTATAATTTAAGCTGTTTGCTTGGCAGAATTTTTTCACCTTAATATGTCTAGGCTTAATTGCAACTGGCACACCCAGTGTTTTTGTTAGAAATTCGTCTATTTCCAGGAGGTTTTTATGTAGGACAGAAATGCAGTTTCAGGGACAGATGTTGCTATTGAGGGAAAAACATGGCCCTGCAATTTTACAAGATGTACAGGGCTCTATATGGACAGAAATATATCTGTGAGAAGACTGCTGCAAGTTTAACTTACTCATCCCCTTCTTCCAGTTATTATGGCCTCCCAGTTGATTTCCCAATATGAGCAATATTCTGTAAGCATCTCATCTGCTCTTGGAACACCTCTGTCAAAACTTATGTCTATCAAAGAATTCGGTAAAAGTAATCTGCCAGATGATCTGGTTTTGACAACTGAATACAGACAGGCACAGCTTATATAGCCTGAAACAGCAGTCGGTCCAGCCTCTTTACCTCAGCCTGCTCTCCTGAATACATGCAGGTATCCAGCCACAAGAGCCAACCTGCTGCCACCATGGCCACCTTAGAAAGAATATTTTTCCCCTAGAACTGATCATCCCTTTACCTAGTGTTATCTCCTATCACTGCCTGAACTCTCCCATCACAGTCCTCACAGATGTTCATTCAAGTGTAAAAGAAGCAGCAATATCTGTATCCCAGTCCAAGACAGAAACCCAAGTATCCCAAAGCCACTGTCTCAGACACAGGAGAAGTTTCCTATTCTAAAACTCAGAAACACACTCTAAATTTCCCTCTCACCATCACTCTTACAACTTACTAATGAAACAAGTGTGTTATAATAAATTTTATCATGTTTTAAGAGCTAAATCAGTGAATAATCAGAAACCTTAAAACACATTTTATCAATAAATACTCAACAACAGGAGTGTACTAATGCCTGAAACAGAGTCCACACAGCTGCCACCAAATGTCACCAATGCTGCAGTTGACCACATAAGGGTAGAAGCCATAACATCGTAAACAGTTATTCAATCTCAAATAATTTTGCTATCCATGCTGAGGAACATTCATCTTGGCAATCCCCAGTTTATAACACAGCTTTTAATACAACAAAATGGATTGCCAAAGGCAAAGCCTTATCTTGCACAAGCATTCTGGAATGCGATCTGGGATCATACACGTGTGTACAGAGATTGCTGTGCTTGGTCTGACCCACTGCTCTGCCTTAGAAGAAAAAAAGGAGGATACACAGGAGAGGAAAACACATAATATTCACATGTAGAAGTGTCCAGGACAGAGAGAAGTCTGGAGGGTGAAGCTGCTGGGAGGAGGGCTCTGTCAGAGCAACATTGCTACTCCAAATAGGTATGCTGGCAAATAATTTTGTCCTTTCTTACTAAAGAATGGAAGTAGAGTTGCTTGGATATCAAGGCAGATATTGCCGGACTTTGAAGTACCACCGATAAATTGTTCCTAAATAAACAGTCATATTAAAGAGGGCACCTATTTAGCTTGCTTAATCTACACAGGTGAAAGACAGACAATAAGAGTTTGGATACAAATTGAGGAGATGCTCACTGCAATCCCCAGGGTAAGGGCGGCTGCCACTTGATCCTGCAAAGGTCATTTCTTAAGAGTTGTCTGATTTAAATAGCATGTTTCCTGTGGCATTAGCAAAGTATGGGTTAAGTGTCAAAGATGACCTGGCCCACAAAGGAAGAAATACAACCACCAGAGACAGGGAGAACACCCCATGACACTGGTGCCTTTTCTTAGGAAATCTACCCCAACAGGACAACTTCACTTTGACATCTAATAGTCCCTCATATAAACCCACAGAGACATATTCTTCTAACTCCTTTTGATATCTCAAAAAGAAATTGCCAAAGGACTACAACATTCTGACCTGACCCCATAACCTATTTCTCTTCTTGTCAGTCTATTTCTGTTCTGTAAAACACAAAAAATCACTTTTCCTGCCTACATTCTCTTTTGCTCCCCCTCCAAGACACCCTGTTGCAGTGCAAGGGGCAGCGTCACAGAGGGCCAGAACGACTCCACAACAGAGCTTTCAGGATAACACCAGCACTTGAAACAGCAACGCCCGCATTCATCACAGACACAACTCACACAAAGCAGCTGCACCTCACCCCCAAACTGTGCACATCTCAGGGTTCTGGGAAGCAGAATGATGGAGAATGGGGGGCAGGGGCAGGGTAAGGACTGACCTTGCAGTAAAACAAGGTGCAGTAGCTCAGTGTGAAATGTCTTCAGGAAATAACAGTAAAGAGTATTCTAGTCAGGTGGATAGTTACCATTCAGCTGGCATCTGTTTCCTATTTAAATGTCTTTAAACAACACCAAGACTGTTATTTTTCATATAAAATTCCTTGATTTTTGCAATCTCTTAGCTGTCTCTTACAATATCGGAGCATTTTCTGTTACGAATACTGCAGGGATTCTAGTACGTAAAGGTATATTCTAAAACCTGCAGGAAACTATTTTAAAATAGCTCTCTTAAGCCCTACTAACAACATGAACACTGAGCAAGGAATCACAATAAAGGATACTGAAGCTCCTATCTGTGATAGCTAAATGCCAGAGGTTAATCCTGAGATCATCCGCTGACATGTATGTCTCACAGTCACTGTTGACGGATATTGAGTTGACATGATAGGTGTGACCATTAGCAAAGATTCTCCGGGGAGTGACTTCTACCATCAAATCCATGGGTTTCAACACAGGCACCTGCCAAAAAAAACAAACACAAACCAGACGTGGAGTAAGACTTTAAATACTCTTTTGCTAGGGTGATGAGAATTCCAATGCAGAGAAAGCATCCAAAGACTGTGATATTATAAAACTTCTTGACAGTGTACACGAGCTGAATTTCCCCATGGATTAGTTGCTGGGCAAGGCCTTCCTTGCCAAGAAGGAAGGGAGAGAGACAGGAGAGCCCTGGAGAGCCAGGCAGAGCGACGGAAAGCCTGGACTGTGGGAAGGGAGGGGCTGGCAGCTGCCACAGAACAGGTCAGTCCCACGGCTCTGGCAAGCACTGAAGCACTAATATTTTGTTTTGCAAAAGGGTTTGCCATTAGTTGTAAATAACTTAACTGTATTTGTTTTGCTACTTGATGTCTCTCTTTCAAAAAAAACAAGTGGTGAAAACACTATAATCATAGTGAAACATAATAAACAAAGTCTGGCAAAACAAAGCCAACGTGACATACTGTACACACGTATCCCTGAAATGCCAATATCACAGATTATCACTTGTCAATGTGCCCTCGTTATTTCCCTGTGTGTCGCTTCAAAGTCATGCTTCAGTAAGTAGACACTGAATTTATTCCCTATCAATAAAGCATGAAACACTGTAAAGATGTGGTCCACGACTGGGACTATTCGATGTTGTTGAATGTGCATTAGAAACAATCTATCATACACCAATCCACAAGGTAGTTTAAAGAGGAATGCAAAGTAGTTAAAGATTTGAGTTTCGCTTTCTACTAAAGGAACAAAGCAAAACTCAACCTCTGAGTTAGAGAATCACAGATTATGTCAAGTTGGAAGGGACCCGCAAGGATCATTGGGTTCAACTCCCACCCTGATCAACACCACCCCAAGAACATCATGTGACTGAGAGCAGTGTCCAAATGCTTCTTTAACTCTGTCAGGCTTGGTGCTGTGACCAAAAAGTGAAGAACCTTTTTCTAATATCCAACCTAAACCTACCCTGACACAACTTCAGGCCATTCCCTCAGATCCTGTCACTGTCACCCCAGAGAAGAGATCAGTGCCTGCCCCTCCTCTTCCCCTCAAGAGGACGCCAAATTTTCAGACTATAAGAAAACTGGAATAGTTTTGTTTGCCTAATCATACAGAATAGATAAATATTTCATTCATGTAGTCATCTTTACATTTTGGAGGTTTTTTCCCCAATAGATAATACTAGTTTGTTTTGGAGATGGAGGTTCTTTCTTTGTTTTCAATAATAAAGAAATACTAGTGTTCATAGAACACAGCCTTCCAGTTCTAACCTTTAACCACTTCCTTTGCCAAAACACCTGGAGTAAAGTCAGCCGAAAAAGGCTGAGAGCAAAAATCTACATTAACATGGGATGATGGTCTTCTCTTCCAAGAAATAAGTGACAGGAGAAAAAAAAAATGGCTTCAAGTTGTACTGGGGAGGTTTATACCGGATGTTAGGAAACGTGTTCGCTGAAATTTTTGTCAAGGACTGAAAGGAGCTGCCCAGGGAAGCAGTTGAGTCACCATATCTGGAGATATTTAAAAGATGTGTAGAAGTGGCACCTGGGGGCATGGTTTAGTGAATATGTCAGTGCCGGGTTAGCAGCTGGACTTGATGATCCTAAAGGTCTTTTCCAAACTAAACAATTCTATGATCACACATGCTTATATGAGTTCCACGACTGCATCTTTTCAGCAATGCAGAATCTCAGGTTCACTAGAGCACAGACTACTGCGAATCCCACTCTTAGGTAATTTTTTAATAAAACTAAAAAATATGAAACTGACATTTGGTGTACCATCTTTAACTCAATTGCTCTGAATGTGGCAAGAGCCCTGTTCAATATTAATTACAAATAAAATGCTTCCAGCACAACAGGTTAAAGAACCTTTTGTGAAAGCATGGTAAGTCACACTATGAGAATTTTATCAGGAACAATAAAACCAACACGAACTCTAAAAAATATTTATTTTGGTCACTATATCATAAAACATTTGCGACTTGAAAATATGTGGAAGATTCAAAATAGCTGTCAGTCAGCTAAAGCTTCAGTAAGAATAATCATATAAATGCTTAGCATTAGGTACATATTTAAATCTTTTACTGAGTTAGAAGTACTTTTTTCATACAGAAACAACTGAATTTTCAACACGGACAGAAGCTTACCTGCAGTGATGTTACTGTAGAAAGATCTTTAAGCTTTCCTTCTTCATCTTTTAAGTTGTACCCCTCTGGTCTCTTATCTCTTTCAGTAATTTTCCACAATTTGATTGTTTTATCTTTAAAAGAAAAGACAAGCAACTCTCAGCATAGGAATGCTGAATTGGTTACTCATGTTTCATAATATATTCCTCAAAGAAGTTTTTACACCTTGGTTTAGACAAGTCCTGTGCTGAGATAGTCTGGTTCACTTCATTCTGCACATCCAGAAAACTCTGCCAGCAGACAAAATACTCATAAAACACATCCCATATCTTCACACCGAGTCAGAGGTTGCTGGCAGCTGACAGATTGTGCAGAGCATGTAGAGCACATGATGCTCGTGTATCCAGCCTAGCAGTCTGCAGGTGGAACAAACCCAAACTACTCAATGCTCACTGCTGAAGCTCAGTTTAGCATTTTGACTCGGCAAGGAAATAACCTCAATATTAAAACCAGTTCGGCATTAATGCCAGTTTGCTGGGTTAATTATAAACAGCACAAGAACAGCATGAAGTACACAGCCAGACCAGTGACCTCTTTGTGGCCCACTGTGGGAATGGGCAGTGGTGCATTGGTGTAACATCAGGAGCTCCTGCAAATGAAGGGCTGTGTAAAAAAAAGAGGTATTTCTCATTCCTAATGGGAAGCAGCTGAGAAATAACTGAGGAAAAAGGAAAAAAAACCAACCAAACTAAGAGAAATGTGTTGTAATGGCAAGAGAGGGAAGTAAGGAGAAAAACATATTAATCTTGCATGGATTGGAATAAAATCTAGACTCATCCTTTTTCATGATGACTGGAGCACACGATGAGAAAGTAATGGTGTCTCTCTCAGCAAAGAGCCTCTGAAACCAACAAACATGTTTTAAACATTTCACACTGCATTTGTCTTTGGTTTTTGTTGGTTTCTTTTTGTAGAAGCTGAAGCTGCACATTTCCTAATGCTGATTGTCCACTCCCACTGTGGTTGTGCTCCTAACCTGCCAACCCTAACACTTCCTAGAGAGAAAAATCAATGGCAACACTCCTGCAAAAAATCTGTCCCTGAGATTCTAAAGGTTATTTCACTCATCTGCTTGTGGAGCAGCCAAAGTCCTTCCAAAACTTCTGTCCTTCAGCTGCCACCCCAGATTTACTAAACGCAGTTCCTGCATCATTTCTGATTCCATCCCACTTTCTTCCTTCATGCTTCTTTCCCCAAGTACATAGCAGAGCATAATCACTTCCCCAGTGTGGTTGATCCAAATACTACTTTCAAATGCTAGTACAAATCACTTTAAAGACAGGACATATGAAAACATGAATAGATTTACATTTCTATAGCAACTTTAACTTTGAACTTTTTTCTTTCAAAATCAATCCCTCCATTGCTTGTCTTTTTACTACTATGCATCTCTTAATAATATTGATATGCTAATATACAAGCAAAAAAAAAAATCACAATACAATTACAGTCAATGTACAGAACAAGAGGTTAGTTCAATCTGCAACAAAAAGCTCCATTTAAATATTCAATCAATTTCATTTGTATTGTATATCATGTTAATTAATTACTAAAAATACACATAAGTCATGTCATGCACTTGGATTTTTATTACATGTAAATAGTGCATTCCTGCTGATCTAGCAAAAAAATTATAAATATACCAATTGTAAAATTAATTATAAGGAAAAACACAAACCATTTTCCATTGTTAGATTTGACTGCTATTAATAAATCTACCCTTTTCCTGAGTGGAAACTATTTTATTAGCAGTTATCATGTGTTGGTTTTATTCTCCTTCATCCACCTCTAGACTTCAAATACTCCCTATAATTTTTAAGTACGCTTATATTTTGCAAAATATAGAAAAAATAGAAACATCTCTGTGAGGTTAAGCATTCAGTCTCAAGGGTGTTGTGAAGTTAAAATTAATTAATGTCTGGTGAGCAGTCTGAGAAAGGATCTACATGGGCCAAATTATGATCCACCCTACATAGCTCACACTGAAAGTGGCCCAAATATATTCTGGTAGAGAAGATACCAATGAATCATAAGAAGTTATTATACTACAAAATCAGTTCAGTTTACAGTGCAAACTATCTGAAAATTAACTGCAAGCACTGTAAATCCACAGTGGGATTTGAAAGCCTTGGTGGTTACCTTCTGTCTCCATTAATTAAGATGCCACAATCAAGGCTTAGCTGATAACTTGTTGATAACATGAACTGGAAAGGAACCAAAATTGCCTATGAGAGAGGTGACCTGTGCAGAAACAACTTCAGACAGCAGTCGTCCTTAGAATGACAGGAACAGATTTGGGCAGGTGCAGATCTGCCAAGTCTCATATATTGAGGGTTTGATTTAGACTGACTCTTCCCTCACATTCCTGGACAGCAGGATGCTCCTTCCAGCACATCCAAAGGGCACTGTCCACCTGAGCATGTGGAAAGAAAGGATGCTGGCAAAAAACCATGCATTCAATCCTAAATTACCAGAGAAAATTGCATTGAAATAGCAGGCTCAGAATTGAGTAAACAAGAACCAGTGCTCAAGATATTTCTACAACCTGTCCAATATAAGCGTGTGTGACAGGTAATGCCTTCAAGTTAGGAAACATATTATTATCCCTTTTTATAGGCATGGAATTGATACACATTGTCAAAGGCTTCTCCCAGGTAATCTGTGAGACAGTGAATAATTCAACACGGGCCGTCTGTACCCTAAAGTTAAAACCACCTTTAAGAATATGCCAGGAGGTGAATCTTCAGACTTCAACCCTGCAGTGCCAGGAAGCTCGGAATCCTCCTTGGCACACGCAAGTGCTTTGCAATTCAAAACCAAAATCCAAAGCCTGCGCCAGTGGAACCATTTCTGTTCTCTTCACCATAAAGAGGTCTGCTGGGTGCTCCAGAACTAAGGGGGGAAAACAGAGGCCAAAGTATTTCGCCAGGTCCCAGGCTTGCTCACTGTTGGTTGAAACTGGATTAACCACAGAAGCACTGAGACTGATTATTTCTTCCTTTCTCTCCTGTGATGACAGTATGAACCAGAAAACTCATGTAAAGGTGTGTTATCTATAACTGTAAAAGTTGGAGATCTGAGTGCTTGGCTGTATTCCTCTGTGTTTCTAAAAACAAACTTTAAAATGAAAAGGGAGTGGTTTACTTTTAATAATCTGCTTTTGTATCACATGCTTGGAAGAAACCATTCTTAGTTATCCGAAGAAGGAGGGATATTTTGACCACGAGAGAAAAGTAGAAATAAACTCACGAACTTCTTAATAAGCTGACTAATCATTAAATAAGCATAAATCAACTGTCTGTAACAGATGTTTCATTCCAAATAACTAACAGTGCCCCCAAAAAGTCAAAGACAACTTCAAGTAAAAAAACTACAAACTATTAAAATATTACTATCTGCTTTGAACTAATTGTAAACATTATTTAATGCTATATATTTTAACATGAAATATTCACTTTGCCCTAAAGTGTCAATTCCCAAAGATGAGATTACACTATCTTTTATCAGCATTTCCGAAATATGCTCTAACTTCTACATCAAAAGAATTCTTTCCTGATTACCATTAGATCTAAAATTTAAAAGCAGGTATTTTTGCCTCATGCATCATCTGCAGTGATAACATTTGTGGGTGTCTAAATGCTTCCTAAATGACACCTGTGCATGCTAGGTTACATTCAGTTTTTTCTCTTTACTTCACATCTGAATATCTCCTCTTAGTAATAGTACTGCTTTCTTTAATCAATAGGTCTTAGACAAATATGAGTTAGTATCAATATCCTATTATTATTCCTACTGTCTTCCAAAGATTTGTGCACCTCTTTTAAACTTAAATAAATTATTCTGATGATAATGAATGAAAAGTAAATTAATCTCTTTCACCTACATTCATTTATACATCTACAAATAATAAAAGTTATGACAAATACAGCAGAAAAAAACCTAAGTTTCCCGTGAAACACAAGCTACTGAGTACGGTGATACCTTTGTCACAAGAGCTATTTCAGGATAGCACTGCACATTAATAGAAAAATGGATAGCTCTCTAAATGTCTATGAATAATCAATCGGAAAAACCTCATGATTCTATGAATAAAATATACAAACCACAGATATCAGAGGCAGTATGACAGTCTTGCTAAACTCTGAAAGAGGAAATTACTAAAGCAGCAGAATAAAATGAGCAAATATATACTGTCAGCACTAAAACACACTAGAGCAAACACTGATATGTCCTGCATACTCTCATCAATCTCACCATTTGTTGATAGAAGTGAGTGAGCTGCATTTTGCTGTGGTAACCACTTGATCTTGTTGATTTTTTCTTCTATCTCCAAGCTCTTCAAATAATCAAATTCAGGTTCATGGCTCTGGAAAGTGCTGTAAACATTGTACTCCCCCTGATTGTAAGGCTCATTTTTACTCTATGGAGAATAAGAACAACAAAAACATGTGGTTTATGACAGCAATATATCTTCATCTCTTAGGAGAGGCATATAAACAGCCTTATAAATATAAAAATAGTGAAAATGTAATTTAATTTCTCATTTAGAACATGATATTGACCGATTTGTTTCAACAAGAATGTAATTTCCTGTGAGTATTGAAACATTTAATAACAGAATTTTTGAAGAAATGTCAATTATTCAGGAAAGGTTTCTACACAAGACACAGCAGATGGATGGAATTTACAAGTAGAACATAAAAGTAAGTGAAGGTATTGTTTTAAATTGAAAGGTTCCATCATCAGGCAAAAGCTATTAGAACAAAGCAGAAGTAAAACAAAAATAACCTTCTTTTTTCTTATTTTGGAATTTTGGAGCTTTGAAGAATTTTTGTTTGGGACAGTAAACTTACAAGTTAATAATCCTTACCCTATTTCACTTCCTCTCTAAACAGGTGACATTCTGTTTTATTGAATCTTGAAATTATAAACAAGTTTGTTCATTCAATTCAATTGAAGTATTAAAATTAAGCCAGGTTTTATCAGGCTATTAAGGACTACACTGGTAACCCACATACCTCAGGTTCCCTTTGGAATATAACAACTCGACCCCCCTTGTCACCAGTAGCCAGCAGTTCTCCAGTGTGGTTGAACTCAACTGTAGAAATAATATCAGCTGGAGGAAGAAGGAGAAAAAACGGCAGATTTTAGACTGCTGCTACAGCACAAAGTCACTAGAAATCTCAAGCACTCCACAAAAAATGCCACAAATGAGGGATTTGAAGGAATACAGATGAATTCACTGATGCAAACAGGCTGCATGCTATTACAATCTAAGGTTGCTACACAATGAAACAAGTGCAAACATTAACGAGGCAAATTTGTGTATCCAGCACATCTGCAGTTTGGGAGAGCAGGAGCTCTCTGGAGAGGTTATGCTTCAAGAAGAGCCATCTTGGGTGGCTATAAAGCTTTTTATTTGCTACTGGCAAAGAACAAAACTGCCCTCTTGCTATTTGCTCTAGCAAGGACCAACGAAACATCAGTCCTCTTGCATGTATTATTTATTCTCTGACCTTTCTGATTATTTTAATGTGAACCCCTAGCACTAGTTTTCTCAAATACGTATTTGAGTCAAGAGCGCAAAAGCAAAGCACGTGTAGCCTGTCCTACCACAGAGGAATGAAGGCAAAACCAGAGCTGTTCATTGTGCAGTGCTGGCAAGAGCCCATTCTAATCACTGTGTTCAGAAAATCATTTCAGCACCACAAAAATGTGTCATCAGAAGACAAAAAGAATCTTAGTCTCTCTTTTTCTAATTTTCAGCAACTGCCTTTCCTTAAGCAATTCCATCAGTTTGAACAAGAAACCTCATCCAAACCTGAGGCCAGTCTTGAGCACAAATTACAACACATCAGGATGAGGGGGGAAAGAGGCTGTAGGAGCTAAAGAACTGGTTCTTCTGTTTGAATGACAGTACATGCTAGAATCATAATCCGCAGTTAATCCTACACTATTAGCATAATTTAAATTAAAATGCCTAGTGCAACAGTAAATTAAGAAACCATCATATATACAATCACAGGCAAATGCAAGGTATTACTCAGAGATTGCATGTATGAATCCTCTATAATGATCAGCATTCACTCATCAGAAACATGCACCAGATTTTAGAAGCGTCAGTAGTTAGGAGCTCCCCTTCAGGCATGAAAAGCTGCAGTTCCCAAACACGTTCATCATCCATCAGTTTATAGTGAGAACAATGAAGTGACAGTGGGCTAAGCTCTTTTGAAATTCTAGCCCCAAATGAGTTCACAAAAATTCAAAGGAATTGAAATAACAAGTGGATGTACCATTTACTTGATACATTTTATGAATTGAAAACATCTGTTCCTATTATTCTTTTAATAAACTAGCAGTTTGGTGTTAGAAAGCTTCTGTTGCCAGTAACTCTCATCAGCAACACAGCCATCCAAAAGCCAGATTCCTACTCAAACATTATAAACAATGTTCCATCTAAAAAAGGAAAACTTTGCTCCAATCACAGTAAAGAAAAATATCATTTCATTTTTTAAACAAATCTTCACCATCAAATTCTTCTAAATCAAACCAACATTCCTCCTTTTTTCCCTCCAGTACCCCATATAAAATAAAGGGGAATCCTAAATGGATGTGCAGACTTTGAGGAAAGTGGCACATGAAGACTCAGAGTATTTTGGGTCTGAGCCCAAACCTTCTCAGAGCTAATGGCATTTGATTTTTATGTGGACTTCCACAGACTTCGTATTTCACAGGTAATAAATGCAAATGCCCTAGTCTTACTAAAGTACAGGAAAAGGAGAGAGAACCTGGTTATGTTTTGTGATGCTCTGGGGCTTGGAATGTGTTGAGCTTGATCTCAAAAAAAAGCTTTTTTTTTTTTTAAATCTGAAAATCTAATCAACTTTTCTGGTATGTAACATTCATACTTGCTTTCAATGGAGGAACACTTCTTGGCTATTTTCTCCTCACCCTGCAGAATTCATACTGACAGTAGGAGTGGTCACCTGCTTATAAAATGATACCTGCATGATTTTACTCTTTCAAAGCTGTATCTCACCCCAACCACACAGGTGCAATCGCAGAAGCCTCACACTGACACTCCTTTTAAGCTGAGCGTTATCTTAAGTGTGCAATGGGCAAGAGGGGCAAATGCAGAGAGCAGTATCTATTAAAATATGTGTGTATGTATGTGTATGAGTCGTGCACATATGACATTCCCAACAGGTCACAAAAGAATAAGATAAAATAACTGCAAAAGGAATGAATGGCATTTGGACGTCTATGTGTGAATACACTTGCTATTGGCCTGGAATACTTCCACATCACAAAATACTCTTCTCTACAGGGACAATGGTCATAAAATATTATATTGCACTTTACAGAGGGCATCAGTCAATGACCAGTACAGTCTACAACAGTATTTGGACAGTCTTCAATAATAACTGAACCAGGATTGTAATAGAACAGCTCTGCACCTTCTTATTAAATTGCATTTTTCAATAAAATATCATGCACATTTAAGTGATTATTGTTTAAAGAAAAGGAGGGTGGGCAGCGATCAACAATGTCCAGAGGCAAAATTCTCACCCCCTCCCAAGGTGTTTCTTCAAGATACATCTCTCCTTTCTACTAGAAAAACTAATCCTGAACTGGAAACTACCTTTCATTTTTAAATTAACTTGTTCTGAAAATGAGCAGATCCAATATTATGACCTTAGCAGCTATGTAGCTTGTTGGTAAAAAATTATCCTTGAATTGGAAAATCACTTTTATTGATCCTGCAAATAACAGCTGAAAACAACACCTATCTGTCCCCATCTCCCCCCCAGCTCATCCAGCATATCTGTTCAGCAGGTGAGCATCAGTCATACTGTTTCTTGCAAAGGATTAGCCACGCTGGCTCTTCCTGAGACACAGGAGGTAAGGACAGAATCAATCAACAGAACTCTTCATACTCTTCTGCAGGACATTCCCCTACGTATTTATTAATGCTGCAGCAACGTCAGCCACTACTGTCCCACTCGTACAGATTTCCCACTGCAGAGCAGCCTCCTGAGCACACAGAGCAATTAACTCCCAGATCTCACCCTCTCCAGGATATATAAATGCACTACAATGGAAAAGCTGATGAATTTGCATGTGCAGTAAGCCCTTGGCAAGGGATGGCAGAGATGAAAGACTCCTTCCAGCCTTCTCCTACACTACACCTTCCGTATCTCTGCTGGCAGTGCCAAGCTCTGCTCTGACGATTAGGATTATCAGAGACGGAGATAATTTACCTATTAAGAATAATTATGGAGAACCTCAATGCCAACAGCCAAGGCTTTCCAATCAAATTGTAAATCCCAACTTTTATCCAACATTAATCTTCCTATTCCAATTTTAAATTTTCCATTTTGTCTATGCAGAAATGTATATAAACTTGGATTTAAAAGTCAAGATATTCAATATTTTCCCTCAATATATGGATGATGACTGAGAAAAGCAAACCCAAAACTTTCAAAAGATGAAAATACTCCAGGGGTCTAAGCACCTGATTATCGGGTCCACATCCAGCCACAGCAAATTGTTCCAGTATGTGCGATGCATTACAGACTTGAATCCCCAGATTTATTTTATGTACTTACAGAAAGATATCACATTACTCCACATAGAAAGATATCACACTACTTTACAGCTTAAACTGACATGAAGTTTTTCCTGATCCAGACTGAAGTTAATTTACTGACTCCTAGTCACCCCTGCCCTTTCATATTTCACTAATTCCTCTGCAGCTTCATAATTTAAACTCCTTAAATGTTCTTAATGGCTGTGCTGTTAATGGCTGCTGCCTAGCTAGACATATTCAGGTTTTGGAATAGATCTAAGTCCATCACTGTACATCTGGGCACATCAAGATAAATCAAGATGATTGTATTGCTCTTTCCACAACTTCATGAGTATTGTTCCAGCACGGATGCAGGCAAATGAACCCTCCAGCAGCCCTCCCTCAGGCTGAGTGCAGGGATGAAACAAAGGTTGCTACATGCAGCCCAAGTTAATTTTGGCCTTTATTTCACACCATTACATACTTTTCTATGTTCACCTTCTAGGCACTTACAGCCTTATTTAAGGAAATAAGCTATTAAAAACCTGACAGAACACAAACAGGTCCAAATACCTTTACAATAATTAAAAAAGCTTTATTCATATAATCAATCTTCGCATAATTTTGGGGTACTCAAGCATAATAGCATGCCATTTTCCAGCTAATATACACTCAGGGAACCTAAGTCTGAACATACTTACACATCTTCATACAACCTTTTGGTCAGAAACTTCAAGCAACTCTAAGAAAAGCTCAACTCTAATTTTCATGTGTTATTCTTAACTAAAAATTTCTACCTTTCTGGACCCTTTCATCTGAAGACCCTGGTATATTTTGTTTTGCTTCAGACGATCAGGAAAGCAAAGAAAATTCTGTAATTATTTCATCTAGCACAGAAATGCAGCTTTTTGAATGGCACAGCAAGTTTTGAGGGCAAACATCATGCAACAGTACAGGGAAAAGAAGATCAGAGAATATAATCTTCAACTGAATTCCAGTGTAATCCTGATAGAGAATTAAAGGATTTGGAATGGGCCAAAACACTGGAATTAACAACAGTACTCTTCTCTAAAAAAAGCTGTGAAATCCTACCAGCCAGAACAGGTCAGAACTTCTCACTAATATCACATCCACCGTGGTCAGCACAGCAACACTGCCGGTCTGAGCTGCCTGAATCAGCATCTGGGTCAGGTTTTTGTTGTGTGTGTTCCCAGTGGCTAGCAGGCAATCTTGTAGTCTCTGTTATTTCAACCAAGTTCTGACCTGGCCTAACCTTGGTTTGTGAAATCCAATAAGATCACAGCACAATCTGGCATGGCTGCAAGCAATGTTCACTCATACTGATACAGAAGTCCCTGAGGAGCATAATCTGGAAGAAACAACAAAGAAGCTTGCAACAAAGAGAACCATAAAACAAAAGGACAAATGGCAAATGAAAGAGGAGCAGTATTACAGTATCTCGAATGAAGGGAAGGCCAATACAAAGAGGTGTGCTGTCAGAATTTAGTCTAGACTAAGGAGGAAAAAGAAGTAGGGAAAGAAAAAATGAATGGGAAGAAAAAGCCTGCTACCTTTTTTAAAGCTAAAGTTTCAAAGGTTTCCTTAAACAGCTAGAAAATAAAGTATGTAAAACCTCAAAGGTATGAAGGTCAGATGAGTCCTTTTCTGAAATTGCTGGCAGAGAGATCCTTGACAACTGAAAAAAATTCCTGCTTGAAGTAGCAGTCTCTGTAAAGTGCACTCACTTTGGCCTACAGCAGTGTTATTCACCATCTTGGATCCAGGGATTGTAGGACATCAGAAAACATCCTCAAAATTCAGCTAAGCACAGTGCAAACTCTCCCAAATCACACCATTCACCTTGGCTGGCTCAGATACTTAACACCAATAACCAACACAACAGAAAGCCACCTCCACTCTTGGGCAGACACAACACAGAATCATAGAATCACAATTGTCACGGTTGCAAGAGATCATCAAGTCTAACCATCAACCCAGCACTACCACCATAACCCCTAAACCACATCACCCAGATATAGGTTCACTGACCTACACACAAACTGCCTGATCACCTCTCCAAGGCACCAAAATAGCACAGGTTATGAGTACAAGCTCGGTGGCCATATGAGAAGGACAAATGAGAAAAAAAGAGAGCACAAGGATACATGAGATAGCCAGAGAAGGAGAGAGAGCATGCAAATGTTAAAAAGAGCATGAGGAAGGTGTGCACCAGAGGACGTACATGCACACAAGAGCTTAAGAAAGCATGAAAGAGTACAAGGAATGCTACAAAAGAAAATAAGTAGTTTGAAAAGAAGGATCTATCTGCCCCTTTGCCTCTAGGATTACTTGTCATCCTGAAAAATCTTTCATTTTGCTTTTTTTCTCATTTATTATGGCTTTAAAGTCTGATGATTTTGTGCTGAAAAATGGCAAATGTTTGTTCCTTGTAAGATGTAGGAACAAAACACAACAGGAAGCTGATTTTGGCCAAGGCAAGCTCTGAACACAGATGCTGCAGTGGAAAGCTTCAGGGTTCACTGAAACAAGGTGATCAATCAGAATGAAATCCAGAGATGGGTGTCCACTACACTTCACGTAGTCATTTTGCTAACTGGCACCTTGTCTAGCTTCTTTGCTAACACAGGCAAATATATCAAGGGCAAAAGCCAAACAGCCCCGTTTAATCTTGTCGTGTAAGAACAAGGTTTATCAGGCTAAATATCACCTTTCTTCCTGAGTACAACCTCTTCCTGACATGAAATCCAAAACCACACAGTTGAATGCTGAACAGGTCTTGAAAAGCTCCTTGAAACATGACCATTTCAGCTAGGGATGGTAGTAAATAAAAAAACCCAAAGAATGGAAACAACAATTTTTTTTTACTTCAAATACTGGCAAGCACTGAGCTAGTCTTTCCCTTTTCTTCATCTTTAATCTCCAACTTTTGCATTTTAGAAATGCTACACATACACACCTTGGTGGCCTGCATCGGAGCTAGATGACCACAAGACCAGCATGATACTGTTGAGTTCCACAAGTCCATGCATCCCTATCCTCAGGGAACAAGGAAAACACCTTCCCAAACAGAACATCTAAACATATGTTCAGTGCTCACTCAAAGAGAAAATTTACTTGACACAAAATCTAAAATAAACAAACCTGAAGTTTTTACCTCCTGTATGAGTACTTACAACCACTGTGATTCATCCTTTCTAACCAGGGTATTTAACAGACCTGGCCTTTTCTTCCACTATTTTTGTATGTGTTTATTTTAAGAGCTTAGAAACTCTTTTCAACAGCTTTTTAATCACATGCTAATTTCTAACTGTATTTCTCAAATGAGAAAAATCAACTATTAGAGCACAGTCAGTGTGGAAAAGAGTTGCTTACAGGACAAATATGTAAAATAGGTTATCTGGGTCCAGCGCCCTGTGCTGAAAACAACACTTTATACTGAATGCAAGTCACTGAGATTGAGTGTTTCGTAAAGTGACCCTTCCACATACGCATTCCTCATTTAGAGGCTCAAAGCCCTTATTTCAGTGGTTCTGTCACCCATCTCCCACCTGCAGAGCACAAGGCCCCCTGGAAGAAAGGCCCAAGAGACCTGACCTTCTGCAATGAAGTAAATGCAAAGTTTCCCTCCACTTAAGTAGTCAACAAGGTCAAGGAACAGTTGTCAGATGTAGTGTAGCTGAAAATTAGGACACATTTCTCAAAAATTTGGCTACAGTTTACATGCACTTCAGTGTCTCATGCTCAAGGTGACCCGCTTAGATCAGCCAAGTTGCAAAGGCAGAGTGGCTAATTAACATTAATATCGGCCTTGCTGAAGTCACCAAGTGCACTGCTTTGTGCCTTCTTAATCTGAAACACTAGTGGACTGATAAAAAGCTTCCTAGGATTCCTTTTAGTAGCTATTTAGGGCTCCCCAGTAGGGGCACTGCACCCCCCACAGTACCCTCTCTGTGCTGTGAGACCCCAGCCCTGCTTCCAGCAGGTACCTCTGCCACTGGGGATGGCCAAAGAGGGGAAGCCTGGAAAACAGTGACCCCTCCCTCCTGTTCAGCCTGAACAAACTGGAAAAAAAAAGGTGAGAAAGCCTTTCAGTAAATCTAAGCCATTTGGTAACACTGCTTGTATCTATTCTTACAAGGAATGCTTAAAACTAAGGAAACACTGCAGATCGATATCTATTTTGGCATAAAGATATGCACAGAAAGCTTCTAAATTTCACATTCCCTCAAATCTTCTTCACAGCTTACACTATGCAACACATGCTAGTCATTTACTCTTCTGAGATTTCTAGGGTGGTTTTAAAAAAAGGAAAAATAAAAAATGCAGCCAGATCTTTCTTTCGTTCTTTCTTTCTTTGCTGACAGATGAGACCCTCATCTAAGCTAAGGACTCAGTAACAGGCTTGAAACACTCCACTTGATAAACATGAGCACATTTAGAAAATGTGCCAGTCCTCTCCCCTTACCAACCCACACTGAGGGACAAAAGAGAAGAGATTGCCATGGGCTTCACATCATGCATTTACAATTTCCAGAGAGGGGTTTAAACTGGTACCCACAGAAGGAAGCCTGCTCGAGCTGGGAGCTGCTGCTCAGCTCCATGTTGCTTCCCTCTGAGGAGCTGCACAGCCTGGCTGCCAGCTACAGACAGATTAGAAATGGGGCTGCCAAGTGTTAAAAATGCTAGGCAACCGGCTTTTATTGAGAGCACAGAAAGACCTTGAACCTCGCCCTTCATTTTGGAGCAAATGTAAGTCAAATAAGGAAAGCACACAAATTATTAATATCCACTGATTTTACTTTTATTGTCAGAAGTGATTATGCTTGGGCATAATAATTGAAATAATCTACAATAAGAAAACATCAAGTTTTGTTAAAAGCCTATTATAAAACAAGGACCAAAAAAAATCCCACCCATATTTAGAATTTTAAAGGAAAATCATTAATTTAAAATGTATCAAAGACAAATGAAAAATCATCCAAAATTAAAATACAATCCTGAATATCCAGATAAATATGAATGTTATTTCCATACATTACATACCAACTTCAATAGAATTTCACTGCCAGCTGGTTCTGAACTTATTTCCCCCCCCCTCCTTAACTGAACAGTTAAATTCCAGAAGCAAAGCTCTCAGTAATTCTGTCACAGCAGTTCTCATGTTCAAAGCAGTTTCCGGGCATTAAACTCCACAGCAACCCAAGGAAGTCAGCAAAGAAATGTCAGCACTCCCATTTTACACAAAGGAAAAAAATGAAACAGATCCTCCAGAGTTTTTATCCAAGATCAGAGAAGCAGTTTTGATTATACACATACTAAGGGACAGATAATCCATGCTGTGGCTTAGCAAAACATTTCTATTTCATAAAGCTCTTAATCACTTGTCTAGAGACTTAAATGCTCCTATATTCAGCTCAAATGAGTATGCATGTTGCTAAATGAATATACTGATGGAGTCCCAACAAACAAAGCCTCACAACAGCATTTACCCAGGAAGAAAAAGCCCAGTGAGCAGGCTTTTGGGAGAAGTGAGGGGGATAGAATCTGAAAAATCATGAAGGGCTGGAGCTAGAAGCTGGACTAGAGCCAGAGCCTTTAAGCACAGAGTGATGACAAGGCAGGCAGAGACACAACAGCCCTCTCTGCACTTGCAAATTAAGAGCTCCAGGATGTTCCTGGGCTTTGCAGTGCTATGATTCACACTGTTAAACTGCTAAAGAGAGGACCTTGAGAGACTCTTGGCTGTGATACATTGCTCTCCCCCAAACACCACTCCTGCATGCCTCAGAAGCTACAAGGCAGGGCCACTCCTCAATAGGTAGCACACACACAGCCACCATGGTTTGGAAGCTGCAGAACGTCACCCTCGTGGGCATGAGCCTCTCTGAGCCAGCTGGTCCCAGTGCTCCCAAACATCCAGGCTGCCCAGGCAGATGGGCGAAAGTGACTGCAGCTCACAGGAATCAGTGTGGCACACAGGCAGCAACATTCACACTCTGCTCTGCCAGATTATATTAGGGTTTCCTACTGCAGCTGGCAGAGACTGGGGTTTCCCAGCACACAAGGGGCTCTGGAGCCTGTAGAAGTAGCACAGGGAACACAAACCGTGTTTGCATTTCTCAGTCGTAACCCAAGAAGGTGGATGGGTGGCAGTGTTTAAATCTCCTCATCAGAGACTTTGACTAGGATCCAAATAAACTATATCCAAATACCATGAGCAACACACAGCTCTAACTTATACATCACTAGACATCGCCTCTGTGATTCCCAGCAGTGGACCAGCAAGCTAAGGTCACACACAGGGCTTGCTGCCTGTCATGGGAGCTCCATGCCAAGCCATGTAGATACTCATCTAACATTAGCATCTGTTTGCTTGGCAGGCTCCAAAGGCAATTCAGCTGACAGCTCTGAATTTGCCTCTGGGTCTGTCACAAGATCATATAACTCTGGGACTTCTGGGAATGCCTCATACTTCTTTGATGAAGATCATGCACATCATAATGTATTAGCTCCATTCTAAACATCCCTTGAAATCGGTGTTTTTGACCTCTCAGAATTATTCACGTAGTGTGGTCGGCTCAAGTATGTAAACTAAAGCCAAACTCAAAGATCATGCAAGTAGCTCTTGTTTGCATCAAGATCTCTTTAGCAGGTTTACATAATGATCCCAAAAGGATAAAAATCAGATTTCAGATTTTTTGGCGTTAATATGGGTTGCTGTTACTGATGGAACACCAAAGACTGCTCCCAAGCTTGTCTACAGTGAACAGGATAACTGGATCAGCTTTACTATCACACTACTGCTTTAAGGTTTGATATGTGTGTGAAAATGGTATTTTAAAAAAAGGCTTACACAACTTGACACTGATCTAAAAGCTCATTTCATAAGATTCAGTTCATAAAAGGCCAAAGTCTTTAGTTTTTACCTATATATATAAAAATACACACATGTATGTATCCAACTGAATAAATGTGAGGAAAGATGGGATTACTCACATGCTTAAAATTAAGAGCATGCTAAATTACCCTATTATGTCAGAAAACAGATGAACTCTTTGCCCTGAAACATTGAATTCTAGATAGCTGGAGTGTGAAAAACCCTATATTAAATTTGCCCTCAAGTTTAAATGCATCGTATTTCTATAATTACTCATTAAAAAAATTACTTAAAGAACAGAAGACATTAAAAATCAATGCACCTTTCCCCAGTCTGTTTCTGATAAAGAAACTTCAAACACTATTAACAGCCTCGGGAAATAAACATCCCTGTTTTGGGATATTCCCAATGGACATCAATTACATAACAGGACTAGAGCAGAATATATTACAAATGATACAGACAACGTCTCAAACAGGAACCTCTTGCTGGTCAGGCAGTTTCTGATTTTTTTTCTACTTCCAAATGTAGCAGCAGTCAGGGAACCCAGTCATTATGTAAAATAGCCCTAAAAGCTCTTTCCAGTCTAATAATGCAATATTGCAAGTGGGAAATCAGACCATTCCCACTGTGTTTACAACTATGGAACACAGATTTAAAAGATTCAAACCTATATTTTAGCACCAAGCAAAACCAGTCCATCTTTATCAAAAAGTTAAATGCAAAATGTGTATTTTTTTCACCCTATCACTAAAACTGAAAAGTCAAAACCAAAATCATCTGGAAAAATAAACATCACTAATCAGATTTCTGCCTCCTGTACAAAGACAGACCTAGAGGAATTTCCTTAGGAGGCTCCCCTAATAAGGGGGGCTTCAAAGAATCTGCAGGCACCTTCCCCAAGGCTGTGCCTCCTGAAGCCATATTGCTTGAGAGCTGCTAATTTGCAACCCAACAGATAACATTTAGACACCTAAGCCCTTGATAGAAGTGCAGGCTTCCAACCTCCCCCAATATCCTTGAAGCTGTGCCTCACAATCATCGTTGGTTGTTAAAACACAGTCCACAGTAATTATTGCTGTGCTCTCAGAGCAGAGCAGCCTTTGCTGCAGTACAACAGCTCTGAGACATGAGGCCAACTGAAGCCTCAAGTCTATTTTAATCCCACTATAATTATAAATTATGGATATGTAGTTGCGATGCTTCTGAATTTTTGTTTGCATGAGGGTGTGTTTATGCACTGCAGAAGAACACTGCAGATGAATATCTGAGCTTGAACTGACTGAAGTGGCATCAGAGCCAATGTAACAACAGCCCAACGCTGTGCCCGAGACATCGCTGCCGTCAGGACACACTGCCGTGTTCAGAGCTAACAACAAAACATACCTTTTCACCATCCTCCATTAAGCAATGTTGACAGATCCATTAAATACAGAATGATGAGAAAAGGTGTTGACAGGTTTCTCCAAGGCAAAACAGTGGAGAAACACACTGGTTAGTTGTTCAAAGGACCGTGATAAAGGAAAAGTATTATTACCCAAGTCAGAACCGCAGAATAGATGCTGGAAAAATTGCCAAAGACTGGTTGAGTGGAGAGAGAGACATAGTCTGCCCCACGCCTGCACCAGTGTGCAGCTGCCATCAGGCCTCACGCTGCAGTGAAGGGGACAGATGCAGACCCTGGCAGCATTTCCTAACCCTGGAAGAAGGTGGCTCTCCACAACAAGGTTTTTATTTTCCGTTGCTATCGATTAGTGATGCAATACTTATCAGCAAAGTAACAAAAAAACCCCCTTTTACTTCAGAAAGCAACAGATCACTATACTTTTCTAGGAATATCACCTCAGATCAAATACCTGGTTTTTTTAGTTTAATAGCCTCCAATGCACTTGCATAATCAGCAATTCTTTGAAGAAAGAGGTTTCCTTTTACACATGCTCTGCACTAATTGGAGGGTCCACTGCAAAGCAGTACCATATTAAGTAGATTGTAGGTACTAAGTGCACTTTCCACTGCAACCAGTAAGGAGGATTTCTGTAATCGGCCTTGCAGAGGGATCTGCATAGATTGGAGCGTTGTGCTATGATGAATGGGACGGAATTTCCAAAGTCAGAATGTCAGACTGTGCACAAAGGACTGTGCAATGCCAGGCACAAGTACCAATGGCGAGAGCAGCCCTGCAGGAAGGTCTGGGGGTGCTGGCCCTCAGCAGCTCACTGTGAGCCTGCAGTGGCCGTGGCAGCCCCGAGGGCAAAGCCCACCCTGGGGTGCAGCAAACACAGCACAGCCAGCTGGGCACAGCAGTGACAGTCCTGCTGTGGCCTCACCTGGAGTGCACAAACACAGCAGAGCCAGCCGGGCACAGCAGTGACAGTCCTGCCGTGCCCAGCGCTGCTGTGGCCTCACCTGGAGCGCTGTGTGCTGTGCTGGCCCCACAGTTCAAGAAGGGTGTTCAGGGCTCTGAATGCATCCGGAGGAGAGCAACAGAGCTGGGGAAAACATGGGAGGAATGTCCTGCGAGGAGCGGCTGAGGACTCTGGGCTTGTCTGTTTTGGAGGAGGCTGAGGGGTGACCTCATTGCTCTCTGCAGCTTCCTGAGGAGGGGAGGTGGAGAGGGAAGTGCTGATCTCTTCTCCCTGGTGTCCTGTGACAGGACACGTGGGAATGGATCAAAGCTGCATCAGAGCAGGTTCAGACTGCACAAAGGAAACATTTCTTTACCAAGAGGGTGATCAAATACAAGAACAGGCTTTCCAGAGAGGTGGTAGATGCCCTAAGCCTGACAGTGTTTAAGAGGCAATGCCCTTAACATTCTCTAACTTTTGGTTAGCCCTGAATCGGTCAAGCAGTTGGACTACATGGTCATTGCTGATCCCTTCCAACTTCAGTAGTGTATTCTGTTTTGATTATTTCACTGTGGTCTTCTCCAGATCACAGCTGTCACGTACTTCTTTTCCCCAAACACTAAAAAGAACCCAGACATGAAGAAGGAGATGTATCACATTATCATTTTGCTTCACAGATAAAAAACAAAGATAGAAGAAAGAAAATTATTTCCTCAGGATGCTGTCATTCAGAGAGGATCAAGTCAACCTCCTAAACCTTAGTCTGATGCTTTAGAATATTAGACAAATTATTGTCTGTTAGCTGCTCATGAGAGTGCTCTTGAACCTCCTCAATCTTCGGTCAAAATGTGCACTTACATTATTAGAGTGACCTTCAACTGGAATCAACAGGAATTGTTTAAATAATGCGTCATGCCAAATTTTGAATGTGCTTCCTGAATATTCAGATGAGGTATTCACAGCATGCAAGGGAAAAATAGAAATTTTACCAAAAATAAATTTAAAAAAAACTCATGGGTCCTGCCTCAGAGTCTTATAAAGAGAGCTAGCTCTTATTCCTTCTTCCATGCTTAGAATGAAGAGGCCTGAAGAAAGCAGCCAAGGCCTGAAAATTCCATACATTTGTCTCTCTTCTTAAGTCCTATAAACTCCCAGATTCCTTAAAGCAAAAAATCCTCGCAGATATAGATGATATACAACAGGGATATACTTTATGCTAAATTAACCTACCAGAGGGAAGTACCTGCCAGAGTTTTAAAGGCACGATCCAACAGTCCCTAAAAGGACTGCAGAACCTGACCTGTACCCAGTACACTCACACAGGGAAGCTGAAACAGGCAGCAAAGCTTCCTTTTCCAGTAATTTTACACATAATTTCAATAGAAGAGACCCTTTTATCTGCCCACTTCCATCCCACTGCTGATTGTATACCCTGGGAAACTGTCTGCAATAAACATCCAACCATCAAGCAGTCAGTAAAATATTCCTCTCCGAAACCAGACAAATGAGAATCATTATCATAAAGGCCCTATTATGAGAAAAGAAATTTATTGTTGTACTAATGTTTCTCCTGATGATGTGAGAGAAAGAGTCTTTCAAAAGATGTTAGAGTAGTATCTGGCCAGCTGGGGTGAAAAAGCATACTGATAGCTTCAGAAAGTCAGAATCAAACCATACAAAAATCTGTATTTTTCTGGTAAAGCAGGACACTATGAACCACACAGAAAAATTTTGAACTCTGGATTTTTTTATTTTTTTTTTAGTAACTGACAAGATTTACTAGCCAGCTGGTACAATAATGAAGGGAAGAGGCCAGCAAAACTATACAAAGCTAAAAGAAACTGCCTTGTACTAATTAGAAACAATGTGCAGCCTGATGACACTTTATAGACTTCAATTACCATACTCGGCAGGAAGGAGCTTTCAAACATCTGTATGATGATAATTCTCCACTGGGATGTCATTTACAGTGCAAAGTATTAAAAACAGGGCCAAAAAATCAATTATAATCTTTGTAAATGAGCATATTCTTTATCTAAGGGATTTGAACTTTTATGTGGAAATTGGCTTTAAAAGGAGAGACAGAACCTGATCTGACAATGAAAAACAGACAGCAGCCCCCCCCCCCATCTGATTCGCACAGAGTTAAACTTAAGGATCATTAAGATAATAATGTATATATAAAGTGCTAGAACAAAATATTATTTTAAATCAAGCTAACAAAGCAACGACTAACCACACGTCACATTCAAGGAAAGGCTTTCATTATTGAAGTTTTTAGGTAAACATCTAGAAATACAGTCCAATGAGCAAGATTACTTGGATGATTAAAGATATGTACACACTAGACAGGAACACAAAATCAGATTTTTTACTGTTCTAAACAATTATTTTCATATTTACAGAGAAAAATACAAATATGCAAAAGTAATAGGGAGAGTAGGAAGCAACCAATACCCAGTGAAAATGCTACTTCAACTGGTCCCTATTTAATACATTCGAGTTGAGAATTAAGGATATTAGCCTATAATCAAAGGAAGCCAAAATAATGTGGAAAAACAGAAATTACCAGAAAAAATATAAAATTTACCGCAGTAAAATAAAAAGGAAAAAACCCATAAACAAATAAAAAAGGTTGTTTGAATGGATTGAAGGTTTTCTTTTCTCATTGACTGATTTTCAGATATGTCATTTAACTCAGAGAATATGCTTAGAAGGTACGTGAAAGTAATGCTGAGTTTTATTCAAGAGCAATGGCTGACTGCAGAGTATGGCCAGAAAATTTACCAGCCATTTCAGCAGGATCCTTTAATCATGGTAGAAAATCTGGCAGCGTTAACCTGACTTTGCAGATTGGTGATGACTAAGCACTGGAAGTATTTTGTACAGAAAGTAAGATGAATATAACCATTCTCTGGGAGGCAAAACTTATTTGTCTTTGTAAGGGCAGATTAATGACCTACAAATATATGGCCATACTTCAAGAATATTTTAAAGCATGAACTAACAGAAAACGCAGACACTTGCTGAGCAATGCCAAAAGCACGCCATTCCTGTGCTCTGAAGGTTGTCTCCTGGTAATTAAGGGGGTACTCATCTAAGGTGTTGCATTTGACCTTTGAAGCCCTAAGCAATCTGAAAATCTAGCCAAGAGACCAGGCTTTCTGTGCTCTTTACCCCTCTTTCCTTTTTCCTTTTGCTCGTACAGCAATGATTAGAGAGAAGCTGTCAGTCCCCCTCAGCCACTGTGTCATTTGGTCAGACAGGACCTGGACCTATTAAACTCTCATTCAAACTTCACAGCTCATTTCTCCTCGTGGGTACCTGGGGAGAAACCAAGAGGATACCCTGGAAGAGTTGTTTTATGAAGCTACCTCTCCATTTTGTAGTAGGTTACTTGGCAGATGAGCAATTTTAAAATGCTAGTGGGATTTTTATGGTTGAGGCAGCTCAGAACAGGATAAGATGTCAATCAGTAGTGTATAATCAAAGATAAGAGGATGGAGGATGCTTTCACAATGCCTGGGCCTCTTCATTGACATGGAACATCATGGCTGTCACTGGTGCTCTGGAAAAAGGAACTGCACAACCTATTTAATATCGTGCGTGCCGCAGAATTACAATAAAGTCTGAATTTCACATGAAAATTCCAGATAACTAGGTTAATACAGGATGTCTGCAGCAGATTTCAGCTGCACAGCAGTCTCAAGCTATTTTGAGCAGCAGCAACTACTAACTTAAGTAGAATCAGTGAGAGGCCACATTCCCTATTGTTTGGGAATAAAAAAGCTGGAACACCTCTAACAGGCTACCTAGGGATTACTTCAGCTAAATGCAGCTTTGTTATCAAAAAAGAAAAGAATTTTTTTCAGCCTGACAGCACCATAAAAACTCTTGCTCACAGTGAATGACACATGAACAGAGACTGGTGTTTATAATTTTCTGCTGGTTAAAGACTCATTCTTGCTCCCATTGAACTAAATGAGGCAAAACTGCCATTGATTTCAATCAGATTGTCAGTAGACCTTAAAGATACTAACCATCAGCACTTATTAATATGGAATTATCAGCAGAAAACATATTGACTAGTTGATCTAAATACTTTACCTTCATTCATCAAAACACTTAACCCAAATGAACAAAGACAGAAAACTGAACCCGGACCAAAGGTCAGGCTGAACCTACAAATTGCAATGACTGCTGATACACATTACCAGCAGCAGCAGCATGATGTGTATTGTATCCAATCAAACCAATGGACAGAGTATTAAATGGAAAACACACAGCACACATACACCCCCACACAGCCACCTTGCTTTTCCAGCAGTTCAAATTCTGCCTCAATCACAAACATCCTCCACCTTTTCACATAAAACATGGAAAAAAAAAATCATAAAACTGTCTCCTTATTTGCTGAAGTTTTTAATTATAAAAGCCAAAAATCAAGTTTAGTCACTATAAATGCTACAATTCTCATAAAAAGCTCTTAAAATCCACTGGTATTATTTTAACTTCAGAGAAATAATTGATGTACTATAAAGGAGAAAAAGAGTGGTAAAAAAATCTGAATTTAATTATATGAATGGTATTCTGTATACACTTAATTGCATAGCAGTAACACAACCACTTTCATTACTCTTTATAGCTTCAGATGCCCATTAGCACAATCCCCAAGGTTCCTTATGAATAATTAGATTAGAAAAGGGGGACTCTGATGAAACGCAATAGGATGCGATGCTTATGAAACAGCACATCTTGAATCCAGATGCTGACATGACAACATCATGAAGAGCTAATTTGCACATCCAAATTAATACCATCATGATGATAATATAAAAGAAAGATATGCATATGAAATGAGCTACAAAAAATAATGTCAAAAAGAATTGAGGTACTTATATTACGAAAATACATCTTTTTGCCATTTTAACTCAGTTGGAAAGGTGTAAATAGACTAAATGTCATATTCATGAGCATAGAGATACTCAAACAGACTTACTAGAATTTAATCCACTATTTGGCAACACATGGGCAAGTTGTTTAATAGTTATACACATCAAACATGTGCAGCACTCACATAAACAGGTGAATAAATTTCAGTATATTCTATGACACATCTGTTTCTATTTGATACACTGAATATTTTTGTATTGTTTGGTGCTTCTTAGGTATATGCCATCAACAAAATCAGCAGTGATATATTTTTGAAGGATCTCTGCATGGGCCCAAAAAGACAGAAACAAATAGGGTTTAAAAATATTTTAAAGAGAACCAGATATTTCTGCACATGTCGTGAGTTGTACGTCTGCGTATTTACATGTTTGAATAATTAAGAAAGATCTCCCTCAAATACACCTAACAGAAAATAATGGCATTTCTACAGAAAGGCAAATAGGTCTACTTCCACTTCTGTGTCTCTGCTTCATATACAGATTAAAACACAGTTCCATGTTAAAGGCAGACTCTGCCATTTGCTACTGAGACACTGATGTCAAAGACTGCTCCTCTCTCCACATTTTACAGCTTGTAATGTACACGGATCATGTTTGCCCTGTGCATTTGAGAATGTGTTCTGGCAAGGCTAGCACAATAGTCTAAAGGATTTTCAGCTTCGATGAAAAGTTCACATCAAGCCAATGGGATCTCTTTAGAATGTTGAAGCATCATAAACTCAGAAGAAATTGTAACATTACTGAAAAAGATATGGCAGAAACAGAAGAAGGATAAAAGTAGATAGATGGGACACAAGAGGCATAAAACTGGAGACATCTAAAAGCAACAATTTGAAAAATAATGACTGGAAACTGTCTTTTGATGCAAGGGTAAGGAAAACCTCACTAGATTAAAAAAACATAGGTAAGGCTAATAGTAACAGTGTTCTCTGCTAAACATTTAGAAATCTACTATAAAGTATCAGTGAAACAAGGAAACCAATAGGATTTCAAGTGAAATATATATATATATACTCACACACATAGCCACAAAAAATTTATTACAATAATGACAATAACTGACAATAACTTATGCCAAAATTGTACTAACTGGTGGGCATATAAAAGAGAAAGGTATATCAAGAAAAATAATAAGAAAACCAAAAACCAAACAAAACCAAAAACAAAATCCCAAAAACTAAAACCAAAACCAAACCAAACCAAACCAAAACAAACAAAAACCAACCAAACAAAAAAACCCCCCACAAAAGCAAAGCAATTCCATGTCTTCACAACAATCAGCTCAACACTGTGGAAAAGTAAACATTTTTATGGACAAATGATATACATTTAGAATGCAATAGTAACAGGGGAAGAACAACAAATATTTCCACTTTGTACTTGGATAATTATGAGGAAGAATGCATTATTTTTGTACATAATATTACACCTACCACATGCACAACAAAAATTACAGATACTTCATTATTCATTCTCACAAAACTTCCTTTTAAAAGAAGTCTGAAGTGCCAGCTTCTTTATTACCACATCCCTACAGTCTTTGCTTACTGAGATTGATCCAACACTGTTTAAATCACTAGGAGCTCCTTCCAGGGACTTCAAGGGAAACAGTATCAGGACCAAAATCTATGAGTAGAATATGTTAACAAAACCAAAAATCAAATAACCAGCAAGACACACAGGCAACATGCAGTGAGGAAACGTATGTGAGGTGTAAATGAAAGCTTTTATTGGTATATGAAAGCATTTTCATGAGCTCTTGCCACTGTATTTATCTGCCTTTTTTTTTTTTTTTACCCCTTGCTGTGCAGTGTGTAAGTCATAAAATTCTGGTGGCATGTTCATTGTAATCACCTATAAGGCATCATCCACTCCTGTGGCACTGATGTGAATAAATAACATGAGGCCTTTTATTTTGAGAACACACAACTAACTGCTCTCAGTCATGATGTATGTTCTTCTCACCCAAATAAAAGACAGCCTCAAATCAATGCAGTCCTTCCTTTCAAAGGTGAAATAGTAAAAAAATACATATATTTTAAAAGCTCCTATGCATCATCCTAAAGCTGAAGCTGCTGACAGTCTCTGAATGCACAAACTCACAAAACACCATGCCTAAAGCCAGAGCTGGCACAACAGTTTGTTCTTCTCACCGTCTGCCTGCCACAGTTTGTGCTTTGCAGCAGCACTGAGACCATTTCTGGATTTACACAGAGCAAATGGATGACATTTTTGTTCCCTTTTCCCCTCATCTGCTTTCCTATAGTTCTTCATTTTCTGCACAAAGGTTGGAAGTTCTGCCCCAAAGTATGCTACTCCTGAAACACTGTCAGATGGTTTAGGGTGGTTTTGGCAGACAATGGTTTGTAAGTACATCAGCCGAGGTCTGTGCAGCAATTTATATGCTGCTAAGATCTAATTAAGTCCATGTACCATTTCATGCATGTTTTATTGCTAACTTTTCCTGTGGAATGGTCTTATATGAAATGTATGATATGGTATTAGAACTCATTAAATCAGGAGATACACACTATCTATCAAAAACCTAAAGAACACAGATACTAACTCAGGGTGTCATCCCAAAACAGAACACCAATTCCTGGCATGAGAGAAAATTCAGGCAGGCAGTTTCTGTGAAATAATATTTTCTTTACTAGGTACCCAAAAAATTATAACAGGTAACAAAGGGTAAAATAGTTCTGGAACAGGCCCGAAGCTTTTCAGTGTTTTCAGACTGCAGTCAGAGAACTGATGACAGATCACAACCACCCTGGCAGCTGCCATGGCTTGGCAGAGCTGGGACAGCACATGGCATGGATGCAACATGGATTGTCTTAATATAGTAGTTCTAAACATAAATGTTTCAAAGATATTTAAACATATTAGTAGGACAACGAGAGGACAACAGAGGGTTGGTTTTACTATTATCTCTGCTGTATCCCTGTTGTATTCTCGCCCTACATTAGTCTAGCAAATTTGCAAAAGAATACTAGTGCAGGTTTTTTTTAATATGAAGAAATTATGTACAGATAAGATTTGCAATAAAGCTCATCATTCATCCCTCCTTGCTGGTCTCTTTATTACACTCATTAATATTGCTTTTCTGTCTACAGACCTGTGCCTCCAAGCGCTTCCTCAATTTCTCTCACCTGAATAGGACTGTGGCACTTATCTCAAGGGTAATATTAAGTTATGTTCACATATTTCGAAGGTTTTTATGTACGCAACCAGTCTCTGACTTTCAGAGATCATAACTGAAGCTTTAACTGTCCTTCTCTGGGAATCAACTAAATGCATAATTTGCCTGGACTTGTGATAGCACTTCAGTCTATTGAAGTGCATTCACAGTGCTTGGTAGCATAAGTTGTCAATAAAAGAAATTCTTGGGAATCTATAAACTTTCACCAAAGCCCCCATATCTTCACAGCCACCTAGATTTTATCCTTGCCTAAACATCATGCACATTAAAGAGAGATGTGTATTAAAGACTGCATCTTTAGGTTATCATAATATCCTGCTCTGAAACAAAAATGAATGAACTCTAATTAAAAAACTACCCAGACAATAAATGAACTACTAGCAGTGGGGAAAGACAATTATTGTTTCCCCCTATTTAAAGTAAAAAAATACAACAACAACAATGTAGAAAATCATACAGAAGAGCCATCTCACTAGTCTTTAGCTAGACCTGGATTTTGAGAAATCAAAAAAGTGCCAGTTGATGAATTACAAGCTTAATTACATCTGGGATAAGACACTTTAGAACCCAAAGGAAAAATGATTTGCTGCATGTCAGCATGTTCAGATGCCCACCAGCGAGCAGTCCCTCCTCTATTCCAGGGTTTCAGTGAAGACAACATACATGTCAACCACAGTAGAAGAAACACAAACTAATGAAACTGTGTGTAAGCTGTAATTACACTGTCTCAGTGAATGGCACTTGGGGTATTGGGAACAGATTGTACATGTTACTTCACACAGGGCTTAATGAAGCGTTCTCTGTTCTACAAACTTCACCTCTTGATTTAATTAACCTTCATACCTATACATGCACTATCTACCAATCATAAATGTTGGAAACCCCTAAAATCAGCTACAGTGCTTTTGAGCTACATTAGAAAAGTAACAGAGGTTCAGTTTGTGTTCAGTTTGGTGGCTCAAAAGTGAACAGCAAGGAAATTTTAAGGTTCTTAGAAAATAAAAGCTAATACAGTGAATATGGCCCTAAATCACCTCTCCTAAACATAACATCTAGTCCTTTAAATGAAATTGCAGCAAAGCAGAATTGATTCATTCACAACAATAAAAAGTAACTAATATTTTACTGGAAGAGAAATAAACATGAAACTAATCTAGGAGAGTCAACCTTATAGAAGACCTTTAGATGTTAAAACATGTTCTGTTTTGCAGAACAAATAAGATGGCTAACTCACATCTTAGGTTTGTAGGCACGGCTTTGCCCAGTGCAAATATATAAATATATAAAACTACATCATTTTCACCAATGCTTAAAAATGGAAAGAACACTCATAATTTTTGTCCCAAATACAAAAATCATCTCACAAACCATAGCAGTTAATCTTTCACAAGTTTAGGACAGAACAGGCTGCTTACAGCCACACTCCAGGCCTCCCATTAGCGTTCACCTTCATGTTTACCAGCACCATTTCACTGTGTTCCTCCTGTATAAATTCCTGCTCAGACTCGAGCACTCATGGACAGATCTCTACAAATGCAGAGGGAAGCTCTATTTTTCTAGTAGGAACAAACTCAAGAGGAAGGGAAACAGCAACTCTTCATTTTGCAGTTCTCTGCTAACTAAGGGCAGCATTTTCTGCTACCCCTGTATTTTGAAGGAAGAAAAATAATTACACCTCAGAGAGGCACCTCAATGGCACAGGAGCTGCCGGGGCTGCTCCTGGCAGGCAGGGCTCAGCTGAGTTTCCTTCCTGAAGACTTGGTAGCTGTGCAAACGACAAAGCAAAATTGACACACTTTCTCTGCTTCCCTTCCCCCAGGATTAAAGTTTGCATAAGATACTTAATATTTTACTTCATTAAAAAATCAAGTTGAAATTACTTAATGCACAAATTAGAAAAACACTCAGGACTGATTTAGAGAATACAGGCTGCATTGGAGAAATATTAGTAAATTCTACACAACAACAAAGAGCAAGTAAAAGCTGCAGAGATAATTTATATGAATCTCCAAAGTCATTTTAATAGTACCTCTCATAAAAAATTAATCTGCAAAAGTTAGCAAGCATGACACAGAGGAGGAGAACCAGTGGACTGGATAGAAGTTGGCTGAGGGATAAAAGGGAAAGTTTGCCAGGCACAGAAAATGAGGACTCTCCTTGCATTTTAAAATTGAATCTTCTGGTTTTATATCCAGCTTTAAAAACCTACATTACAAGCAAAAAGAAGTACAAAGATCTCACTAAAAGCCTATGAAGCAACACGACTGTTACTTAAAACAGAACAAAACCAAACCCAGGTAAGAATAAAGGAGAAAAAACCTCAACAAAATGCAACAACATTTATGGTTACATTTGTCACTCCAGAAGAGAGATTTCAAGGAGGGAGCAGAAACCTGTGTAATAGAGGCCATAAAGCAGGACTTTAAATTAACTGAGAATTCAGCCAACCTTGACAACTTAAACAGAAGGTATGAGGTCTGTCCTTTTACTTCACTGGAGCTATGCTATTCTGTTTGCATGAGAATCTCAACCAATGTCAATGTCATTTGGGCTCAAAGGATAATAATAATTGTATTTATGATATATCCCTCCAAGGCAGCATGTGAGACCACTCAAGAAAGTTCAAATACACTACAATACATGAAAATATTTAATATATTTTAAACCTGTACTTACTGGTTTTCACTTCAGTAGAAAATTTGCAGCTATCGTAAAGCAATATAGTGTTTTGCCTTACACCATTTTATTAAATAACTAATTAACAAGTATTTTGCTCAATATAATGAGGAGTAGCTAAGCACACTTGCTTACCTCCCTACACTGCAGCTACTTGCTCTAAGGCTATCTTTCTCCTTTGTTATTCCATCCCTGACGCAGTTCTTGGCGCCTGGCTGCACGGCAGTAATTTGAACTTCAAGGTACCAACACGGCAAGAAACACTGTAATGCCACAAAGAGCCACACTGCAGTGAGGCCAGGGACACAGAGCGTGACAAATGACAGTGCAATTGGTGTGGAATGGTTGGGGCAGCATTTGATACAGATAGCTCGTGGTACCAGAGATCCTGCCGGCAGATTGTCCATCGCTGTCCAGGCTGAGGGCTCAGTTGAGCTGTGCCTCTCACCAGGCAGAAAGCAGAACTAGAACCAATGCCTTCAAACTGCCCTGCTCTAAGCCTGGAACCAAAGGCTCTCAGTTCTCTCCTCATACACAGGGTGTCCCCTCGACTCCTGCCATTTCCTTCCCCTCTCCTACAGCGTTACCAAACAGGGTGGACACTCACAGATCATCTCCTCACAGAGCTCAGCATCGGCTCAGGAATTCACTAAGAATCCGAACATATCTACAGCTCAGGACGCTGCACAGATTCAGTCAGAGTGTAAGTACACAACAACCAGGGTTAAGTCAGAACTGGGTGACTTTAAGCCAAGGCACTTATGACTTGCATACTGAAGCACTCTGGGACCCTATGTTTCAAATCAGAAGCTGCATCACATTTTTTTAGAAACCTTTATGTGCCATGTGTCATGTACAGGCATTCCCATTTGTTTGAGGTTTAGACAGCTAGCACTGGCCCATTAACTGTGTACACACCAAAGAGGACTAAAAAATGATATATTATTGAGGACTTAGCAATACTGGAATACTGGAGTACTTAGCAATACTGGAAGCCACAGGGCAGCAGGTGAATCTTTTGGTGATGTCTCTCTTGTCCTCCTTGCACAACAGACTCACAAACTCCTCTCACAGTACTTCATGTGAAAGTCACTGCTACCCAGCTGAGAAGGAAAGGCTGCTGCTGCCACCTCACACACTGAGATCTTCACCAGATGCTCACAACTCAAAGGGCAGCATGAGCAGCCAGGCTGCCATGGCAGGGACTTGGCTGTGTGGCAGAGATTGCCACAGAATCCTTCACTGCTCTGGTCTGTACACCAACTGAACTATGAATAGGCCTGGAAGACCCAAAAAATCAAGAAAATGGTCAGAACATGGTGAAAACGATTCTTGTTCAAACAGGTGTTTCCAGCATTGAAAAAGTAGCTATAACTTTTATAATCAACATGAAGATGGAGTTTCCTTACAGTGATCACTTACCCATCTGTAACAGCGAAAGAGTAATACATAGGGCATAGACCTGGATTTGTAAGAATTTTTAATGAAAAGGCAGAGAACTAAGATCATGGCAATCTTAATACCCTAGATTCTGGTAACTGCAAGGAGCTGTCCTGGGCAGACCATTGCTTTTGTTAAAGTAAAACTAGGGTAAGTTTTCAGCAAGGACAGTGGCCTTTCTTATTTCTTACACAACAAAATTCTAGATGAACAACATGCCAGAATTCATGTACCATAGAAAAGAGCACAGGCTTCTGGGTTTATAATCAGACTGTTTTTTCTAAGTCCAAAGCTGTGAAGCAAAATCCAAAGCTGCATTATGTGCACTGCTTCAGATTGCAGCTGAATGGAGGCATTTTACTCTGGTCTCTCTGGTCTTCAATTTCAGAATACAGCACAGAGCAGAATAAAGCCACAGACTTGGAAAAGCTATTTATAGTGCACATGCCCCAAGGAGATATAGCTAATAACTAATTCATTTCATATCACACATTTGAATGCAATATGAAAACTTCCCAGTTTCTTATCAGCACAGGAGAAAAGACCCCACTGTGGCTTTCTTTAAAATAATTAAGGATTCTTTACCAAAACGTTTTAATCAAACTACATCTCTACAGCAGTCTTTTCTTTCCCTGCCTTATAGCTATTTTATTAAAAAGTCCATACCTATTAAGTTTTGATAAAAGCGCTCATAAAAGTTTTGATAAAATGATGCTCATTTTCCTAGACAACACATTTGTTTATCAAATAGTTGTCTGTAAATTAGATTAAAATCCAATATATTATTGGGCATATCAGTAGAAAACAAATACAAAAATCTGCTGAAGAATTCAGAGAGCTATGCAAGTGTAATATCTGCATATGATGAGGTTTTGGGTTGGGCTAGATTTTTGCTGAAGAGAAAACAGATGAGCTAAGTATTATTCCATGGACTAGATTGCTGAATATTTTATTACAAATGATAAAGAATTAAACAACAGACAAGAAAGATAAGCATTTGTAGTACTTGAGAGACATCAATAAGCACACTGAGCTTCTGTTTTGCTGCAACTGAGCAGAAACAAAGCAGCAACCTGACACAATGCTCAGTGCAATGATGGCCTTCTCCTTTCTTCCACACTCACAATTTTTGTTTTCTTTGGCTTTTCTTCCACATGCTGACACCAGGTGTTATAACAGCTTGACTCAAGGAGAGTGTCCTAAGAACAGTGTGGTTTCAGCCAGTTCTGGTGCCAAGATGGTATCAAAAATAAGCCAGCAGAGGAGGCTGTGAGGAGCCGCAGCTGCTGCCCCACAGGAGCCACTATTGCCATGGGACTCTGATAACCCTAAGGGAAGAGTAAGGGCCCTTGGAAACAACAAGGAATAAAAAAAAGTCCAAAAAAACCCCACCAACACTATAGACTATCCTCTGGCTCAGACTTAGCAATGACCGGCTACTTAACCTGGGCCTTCTCTTACGTCTCAATTAAAAGGCAAGTTTTTGTTAATAGGTTTTGTGCTTAAATTAGGATTAACTGATATGTAGGCTAATGTGAATGAACTTCACCAATCTGTAACTCAGTGCCCCTAGGGCACCTACTTTTTACTGAGTAGCATGATAACATCCCAATTTTACTTTTAGTACAGCAGAAGCAGTATGAAAGTTATTTGTGGTATATGTTAAACATAGGCTGTAACTAGATACTGTGAGCTTACATAGTCTTTTATTGATGTTGTAGTACCAGTGAAAATGCTGGCAAATGACACTGAAGAATATATCCATAGACATCCTAATGATTCAAACATAACTGCCTTTCTGTTCAGCAATCTTAACAGAAACAAAAGCAGTTACCTTGGACATGGAATGCTCATTTGCAAACTTACCAGTCATGAGGGTCAATGGCTAAAACTTGAATAAACATATTCTAAATCTCTAATTAAATTTAACAGAAATAATGCAGATCTCCTTCAATAATCCTTTTAGGGCCTGGGTTTTTTTCCTTTCAGCAGAATATTCTGATAGCATTAGAAAGTACAGCTCAGTGACCTCTGACCACCCATTTACAGAATCAGACCTTTTATAGAAAGGATACACTACTTTGTGTGTGTGCATTGATTTTATTTCGGAAATGGAGAGAAGCTGACCTGAGGTTTTTTCAATTTTAGATAGAGAGAGGGCTTCTGGTTTGGGTGGGTTTTTGATTTTTGGGGTTTTTTGTTCTGTTTTCACTTCTGTTGTTTGTTCATTTCACTGTGTTTACTTTATTATGTGTTTATTGATCATATGCTTTAGTCTGAATCTCTGTAATATTCAGAAGAGAAATTTGTCCCCATTGCAGAGCAATGGAGAAACAATATATTAACTAGGATTACTAAAGTAAACCAGATAAATGATACTGGCAAATATCAGAAAAAAAAGTTGCAAAATGTAGTTATAAGAGGGCTTTAAAATAACTACTAGGCAAAAGAGCACCAGCTGCTCAGTTTCTGATGTTTTAGTCTGTTTTATGAGCTATAGTATCTCCAGACTATCTGTGACACAAAAGATGCAAAGACTCTACACAACTTCTGAAGGCAGTAATCAGCTGTATTGCTTAGACTTCTAAATATATTAAGGGTACATCAGCTACTGAAACTAACTACCACTTTTAAAATTTTGCTCACACAGTATTTAAAACTTTGAAGAGCACAAGTGCTACCTAGTCATCATATTAATCCTTTAATTGTAACTTCTCCCATCAAGTAAGTGGCAGATAACTTTTTTATATGCTAATATTTAAACTAATCTTTATTAATTGCTGCCCCAATGCAAACTCGCTAATGGCTTCATTACATCAATAGGTGAACAGACAAAACCCAACAGAAAAAAAGCCACAAAAATTATAATATAATATAATATAATATAATATAATATAATATAATATAATATAANTACAATATAGTATAATATATAATACGACACGATATAATATGATTGATATGATATGATATGATATGATATAATACTATAGTGGATATAAGCTTTTCTGTGTTTTATTCAAAGGTCAGAATTATCTACTTTCCTGAGGAAATTCCAAGTATTTCACTTTAAGCTTTTAAAACAAAGGAGCAGTATTGCCAGAATTGCCAGAAATGTAAATTCATTAATTATCAAACCTGTACATTTTAATGGCAAAAACCACAGCACTACAGATCAAAGAGATGATATGATAGCACATCAGGTTTTTGAATCTTTAAATGTACAGTATAACACTGTTCGAGTCAGCACCTTCTCTGTAACAGAGGAAAGTGAAAACATCTTTTTGAAAGAGCATGAAGGGAAGACTAAGCAGTGATCTCCCCCTGAAGTGTATTTATAACCACTGCCCCGCAGGGGAACGTGGTTACCGATCATCCTGTCTGCTGCTGATGTACCAATCCAGCTGCTGATGGGCCAGTCCATCACCTTGTCAGCAGCAGCCCGAGCAGCGTCAAACTGCAGCACAGTGAGCACGGGCTCAGCTATGGTACAGCGCTAAGCAAACACAAAGTTCCTATCAGTGTGCTGCTGCTGAAGGACCTGAACTGAGCTGCTGTCTGTGATTGCTCCGCTTCCAGATGGGCATGCAGGGAGAGAAAATGAACCACTACAAAAGCAAACACCACGAAACACTCTATGATGTTCACTGCTCAAATAGAACAAGGCAGAATAACAACAACAAAAAATTTCTCTCCTTAACATTCTAAGGTCTCTCTCAGCATGTGCTTATTACATTAGTACAACCAATCCTCTCCCAAACCAACTTAGAAATTTCTTCCAATGAACACCTGAAATCTGCATCCTCTCCTACTTACTTCATTATATTAATCCACATTGAAGAACTGGAGCTAATAACATGATCTGTATATCATCACAATTGAACTCCAGCTAGTATCCTGCTGGAGCATCTTGAGTTTCATTTTTAAAACTTTAATTATATATGAAGACCTTTCAAATAAAGGGAAACCTTATGGATCAAGCCCTGAAAAACAATCACAGAAGAAATTCACTTGCCGTTGATACTTTTCAAGATACCTTTCTATAATTTAATTAATTCATTTTGTGACTACTAAGATAATGCAAAATCAGTCTGTGCTTATACAGCCAAATGCAAAAGCAGATGACAAAAAACATGAGCAAATTTCAAACTTTTAACTGCTTAACTTCACTAAATATGTTTCTCATTTAACAGTAGCAGTGTCCCCGGGTCTCAGGTATTTCCAAATTCTGCAATTAGTGACTATTAAAACCCTTTCAGTTATTAGCTGAATTTTAAAATCATCTTCAGCCTTTCACTACTGTTGTAGTACTATCTATGTTAACAGAAATCCTTCATGCTCTAGTCTTAGTGCAATGTGGGGTTAAGGAGGACCTTAGCCATCCTCTCTTCTCTCATTTGTCAGGGACTGGAGGATCCTGTCCACATCTGCAACTTCCAGAGCACACATTAAACTCTGGAGCCTCATGCCAAAGCTTGAATGAAACTTAGCTTTCATTTTCTTGCCAGCACCCAGATATTTCCAACATAGTGCCCACTTTTTCTCTTGAGAAGGAACCTTTCTCAAGACCTCTTCTGTTCTGAAATTATTTTATTGGCAGTCAGAAATTTCCTAAGGATGGCAAAAAAGACAGAAGCATGATATTTTATAACTTAAACCCACCGTAAAATACCATCAAAATTTCCTGGAACGAAGAAAATTAATTTCCCTCACTCACATTCTAATGGATGGTGTCCCTGCCCATGGCAAGAGGGTTGGAACTAGATCATCTTCAGGGTGCCTTCCAACCCAAACCACTCTGTGACTCTATGATTCAAATGCTTTGACCGGCCCAGAGGCTGAGTACATAGATATAAAATAGATATAAAGACTAATCACAAAAACCTGTCAGTGGACAAGATAAGGAAGCATTTGACACAGACCACTACAGCCAGCTGCAAATCATAGACTGCATCAAAACTCAGCAAAAACCAATCTACTCATATTCCCGTTCCACTAATGATACACACAGAAAATTTACCAATTATCTGTGTGCCAAAGGTGTGACCTGTTGCTGCCAGTTGAAAAGATAGACATATTCTTCAATTATTGCCTGCATTGTACAAATAAAGCAGGAAAACTATTGAAACATTTCATTAACCTCTCAGCAAGTATATAAATTTTCAAAAAAATTACAGTCAACAGAAAAATCATCTGTAGACCAATTTGGCAAGGCTGAACACCAGTGGCACCCGTTCTTTAAATCCAATATTCTTTTGCCAGACAACAGAAAACAGATGTAATGCAGCAAATTCCAAGACACATGTAGCTCACAAATTGAGCGTGACCTTTCATTGAGGTCAGCTGATGGTTTAGTCTGTGGCTGGTATGGGATCTCCCTCAGCAAGACATGGATATTCACAAGGGCCAAATCCATCAGCCAACCTGAGCAACTACTCACTGGAGAACCCAGATTCTCTCTCAAGTACTTAGGGCACTAGGAAGAAGCCACTGTAAGAATTTTTTCTCTGGGCACAGCACCAAAATGTGCAGCCCAACAAGTGCCACAAAGGAACCAAGAAGATACACACACAAAAGCATTCCCCCTGTCTTTGGGCAAAAGAAAAGACAGCTTTGAAGTCTCCCAACTCAATATCTAAGTTATTTAAAAAATCAAAATTGTAATAGTCTGTGCAATTGGATTGATATTCAACCAATGTCATGCTCAGATAAGACACTTTAAAAGCCCCACTTAACCAGTCTTAATTTTTAGATATTATCGACAGTCCAAGTAGAGTAATATACTCTGCTGGACACCAAAGTCTTAAAATGTGAACTAACAGTACCACTCCAAAAGAATCTTTAAATTGGTAACATTCTATATTAGGAAAGTTATGTCCCTGTAGTTCAGGAAAGACACAAGCAGGAGAGAGAATATTTTCCAATCTAAACCAAAAAAGCAAAGAGAAGTTCTGACCTCTGAAAGCAGCCAGTTGGCACTGAGATTGCTTGCTTATTCCAACAGCTAGCTGAGATACCAGAGCAGATATAGAAACCTAATTATTACCTATTATTTAGAATTTTTGATCTATTTTTTCCTTTGGATAATACAGTTGTTATTTTATAGACAAAATCTATGCTTTGTTAGAACATAGTCTCTATTCATTGTATGATTGCTGAGCATACAAAGTAAAATGATAATACGTGTCAAAAAGGAGGTGGAGTTTTGATTTTTCACTTTTTTTTCCTTTTCCATGGGTAGTAAATCCAAATAAAGTTGTATTGCCAACAATCCCATTGTCCGCCACTGAAGGCAAGTTTGTGACTCCCAGGAGAGGCTGTTTCCACCAAGCTGCAGACTCGTAAGGAGCTGTCAACATCACATGCCAGAGTCAGGCCAGAAGTCTCTTCTAATTAATTTTTTTTGAGAGCACTGGTGAAAAGATAGTCCACAAGAATGGGGACAAATTGTACTGTCACAACTACCCAAAAAGCAACAGAATCAAGACTCAAATGACATCAAAAATGGTTAGTATACATGACTGTACCTTGGTCTATCATTTGGAAGATATAATTTATCAGTGCAAGCAGTGCAGCTTGTCTACTATATTTAGGGCTAAACCCAGATGGATTCAGTCAAGGAAATCTGAGGATTCTAGATGCCACCAGAGTCGCCTTGCGCACAAGCTTCCTTATAGCTTTCCCTAAAAAACAAAGAAATTCAAGACAAAAATGGTGAAAATTTTCCTCATCTAAGGATAATTTTTCAAGCAGGAGCAAAACTGCTGACCCTGTAAGCAAGCAAGCACCTTGTTCTCCCAATCACTTTCAATAATAGAAAAATAATTCCTCAGTGGACGTTCCCAGGCTTACAAACGTGAGTTACAAGCTGCAGCCCAGATCTTTCCAGCTCCTATATTCACTTACATCAGTGAAATCAGCTGAGACTCAAGTGAGTTTCCTCTCTCATACTCATAACCCCAAAGAAGCAGAAACTAACTTTAGAATTACCAGCCCTAATCTATCACTGAAATAATTAAGTACCTTGAAAATTCCTCAGTGTGAAACCCTTTGTATAGCTGCTGAAGGGATTCACCTCAGATTAATCGATTTACCCTCCATCAGCAATGGTTCAATAGAATGCCTGTTGAAGCATTTTGAAGAAGCATTAGCTGCTTCAGTCAATAAAATTTAAAACGGAGCCCACAAAATCACTCTACAGGATCTAGAGAACAGGTGCTCTTTCCCTTTTAAAGGTAGGATCTTCCTAATGAGAAAGAAAAAAGTGATAAAGAAAAAAAATCACACAAGCACATAAATAAAATGCTGTATTTCATATAAATAAACTGTGTTCCCATCATCTGAATGTAAGGAGAGGAAATTAAGGAACTGGATTTTATATTAATATTGGTATTCAAACCAAAGCAGTCCAAAGTATCAGCCTCATTCCAGGTCTGTATAACATCAAAGAGAAAAACCTTATGGACCCATGAAGAAATATCTTCTCCATTTTAATTTGCATCTTTCATTTTTCAAAAGCCTTTCTTTTCTAGGAGTTACATCAGAAAAGAAATACATGCAAGCACTGAGCAGGAAAAAAAGAATATCTATTATACATTCCAGGATGATTTCAATGCTTATTTACACATGCTTATATTTAAATTTGCAGAGCTTTCAAATTCCGAAAGATGAAGTGCTGTATCAAAGCAGTTCTTTTTATTAAGGCATTTGTCATTATGTGACTCTAGCCCAGACAGCAGCAATCCATTCAAGTTAGTTACTCAGGTATGTATTTGCATGCCCCACACTCTCTCATGAGAGTTTTCTTTTCCACTTACATTTGCACTATTAAAAGCAGTACCTTTAATAAGCAGTGAATCTGAATCAAGCCCACAGCATTCTTTTGGTGGAAATGAGGCAAGTTGTCTGGGTATGTAGACATCACATCTCTAATACATAATTTCCACCAGCAGCGGAGGTGCAATACTTAGGCCAGTAAAGGACTGATGTCTATCACCCCTTGCATATTCAGTATAAGCAGTGAAGAACTCTCAGTCAGTGTCCACAACACATGAATGTTTGGCAAAGCAGCATGGAGCAAGCCATGTCTTTGAACAACCAGCCAGAGCTCAGAGTATGCTTTATAGAACCAAATCTAAGTACACTTCCCATCTCTCACATTGCACTTCCCTTACAAAGGCAGAGCTTTTCTAAATGAAATCCCGCTCTTCATTACTTGCCTTGCAAGCTGGGTGGCAAGTGGACATGAGGAATTATTAGCCAAGGGCAATTTCTAGGTGAAGTCATATAGGAATATACATGTACTTTAGGGGTGACCCAAAAACCAACCAAATTTAATATCTTGCGTAAACATTCTTGAAGAAGTATTAAAATGCAAGGGCCACCACAGAAATTGCTTTCAAGAGTTTGCATACTCTTGTCCACTTTCTGGCTTAAAAATTTGAGATGCTCAAGACTTTTTAAATTTTATAATCAATTTTTCTTGAACAAAGAACAAATTAAGTTATTTCTAGATCATCTATGCCACCTCTGAAAGAACTCATCTAAGCATTTATTTGTAGCAAACAATTATACAAGAACTCTGACAAATCATATTTCTATTATTTTTCTAGAAGCCATTTGTTGAGGTTTTCCACATTTACATTTCAAACGATCATCCCCTAATAAAGTCACTCTATCCCTGATGTCAAGTGAAAATCCAGACCAGGGACAATAATTGTCACTGAAATACTGGTAGTGTGTTTATGAACATTCTGATTTCATAATCACCTTCAGGATGTGTTTTAATACGCAAAATGGTTACAAATTCGCCTTACTTTTCATAAGTGCCCTCCATACATTTTAAATGCATGCCACCAAAAAGTTATGTTTAAGAAAAACAAGCTCTCATTCTTTGCTCTCTCTCCCATATTTACAGATTTATTTATAGCCAAAATATCAATATAAAATACCCCGTGTTTATTAGAATGCAAAAGTATCTGCTAATATACTATAATTCTACATAGTATGCTATAATGCCATACTGACTGCTGGTCATTTGTATGTGTCTTCCAACTAAGCATACAGTCCTTTAAGTTAAAACACAGTAATAAACAATAAAAAGCTCATTTAACAATAAAAATCTCAAGTGAAAACATCAGACCATAAAATATCAGTGAACTCTGTCATTAAAATCACATTTGTAAAAAAAGGGCATGCTTAAAAACCATCTTCTGGATGTATGGCTTTTATGTTCTCATGCATCCAGTGGCAACAAACAAATGTGAAACACATTTGACCACCCAAACCCATAAACTCAAAATATATTTCCTGATCCACCCAGACTTTTCTAGGGTTTTCACTTCATTGAAAAGTGTAGGAGATCATCCTGTGAATATTTTATAAAGCTAAGATTTGACAGAAAGAAAAATTAATAATTTACCTGAAAAGACTTTAGACTGTTTAACTAAACAGTCAATGGGGAAGACTCCATGTTCCACTTATTAGGACAGAGGGATCCCAGTGCAATAAATTAATACTTACTCCTTATTATAAGCAAAGAAGAGTTTTACTCTTCCTTTCAGTTTGCTGTGACATGATTGGTTTAAGCCCTGCTGGTTTTCAGTCTGTTTTGGTGCTGTTGTGGGTTTTTTTGGTACTATCTTGGAAGTTGGATTTCTCCTTGTTTGTTGAGCTGATGCAAACCTTCATCTTGATCCCTTTCAAAGTCATGTACCACATGCATAGGAACCTGTGTTTTCTGAACATCACAGCTTTACAATTCTGCTTTACCATTCTGGTGGCCTCACAATAAGGGTTACCCGAGTGTCCACTGAGAGCGAGGAGTTCAAACACTGAAATTGAGCTATTACGGGTGTCTAAAAGCTCATGGTCTCTACCAGCATCATTTAAAGCCTCTCCAAGACTCAACTTCATCACTTAGTTACTATTCTTAGTCAAAGCCCCAATAACTAATAGGTGGTTTTGCTCATGGAGAGCAGAGATATCCTTGTTCACTGCCAGCATTTTAGTCCACAGTGGGACATTATTACCTGCACACAGAAAAAGAAGGGGTAGCAGCAAACTACTCTGGGACAGCAAACAAAAGCTCTCATGACACTTCTGGGAGGAAAAGGCAAAGGCTTTTCAGAATATCCTGCTATCCACAGGGAAAGGACTGTGGCCCTCTATTGTACAAAGCATGGAAACCATTCCTAGAGGAAACCCTTTCTCTGTCCAGTTATTTCCATATTCAGATATGTTTCCATGCACTTATCAGGCGTATTATCTACATCTTGATGGACTTCTAGTATGTAGCACTGTCTTTTACAAATGTCATTTCTGAACAGAAATCTAAAAGTTTCATTTTTTATATAGGCGTAAGTTCAGCAGTAATTTGCTTTCTGTAAAACAAGCTCTGTCTTTTATTTGTCTTGCTGACACAGCAGCAGACTGGCTGGGTAGGAGAACTCCCTTGTCTTCAAGCCAAGAAGCTTAAAACCTTCAGAACACCAGCAAAAGTCTGCCCTCCTTTTTTGAATAGTTCATCTATCAGAATATACCTCTCTCTATCTTGTCTTTCTTTTGTCCTTGTAGCACTGTCAGCTACATCAGCATCATTGGAACTTTAAAATCCTTACAGATTATCTAGAAGCTGTCCAGAATTTTCTGGTTAGCCAAACAACAACACTAAAATTGAACAGACAAGCAGCCGTCTGGTAATTGTCCATGAGCAAATAATACCCTGTCAGAAACATACTAGCATTTAGTAACACAGTGAAAAACAATCAAACATAGATACAGAATTTAAAAACCTAGTAATTTTTTAGCTAGGAATTACTGATAACTTTGGGTGATAAAATAACATCGAGAAATTAGTTCAGTCATTTAATTTTTACCATCATCCTGGAAAAGAACTAGTGCCATTTACCACCATTACTAGCATTTAGTTACACATCACAATATATACCATAAACATACTGTGATATTTTCTTGAAACTCAAATTCTGCCATTTTCCCAAGCTCTCCAGATTCTTCAAGCCAAAAATACCTGATCTTTTGATACAGCTCCAGCCTATGTGACCAATTTCTTATTCTGGGCTGAATCATTACAAAAGCCAGCTGATTGGTTAAAAATAAAAAAAGAATTCTGAATACCATAGCAACTGGCTTGCAGCCTTGCTAACATGCAGGAAGGATTTTTTACTTGAAGAAGAGCTACAAGTAAAACACCAGGCCAAAATCAGATCTGGCATAATATCAACAAAGCAACAGAAACACAGAAGTTACTTAACCCCTGCCCAGTCTCTTCCCTATAATACATATTGTGCAGCAGAGAATCTTCAGGTTCTTATTAAAATATAGTTCAGAGAGCAAATTAAAACTTGTGCCATGGTATTGATTCTGCATATACATCAATACATGGCAGAATCTTTGCCAAAGCAAACAGGATTAAATGTTGAAAAATCAAGTAATGGAAGCAGGACAATAATAGAGCTTGATCTTTGGTTTTAGTTAATAGTCATATCACTCCATAACTAAAAGGATTAAAAGTTTCTAAAGAAACACCTGTAAATACAGATAACTCTACATTGCCCAATTTATTGATCACTTTTAGGAACATATCAAAGCAGTCAATATCACTACCCTCTAAGAATTGCATCAAATCTATAAGGAATACATTTGAAGCAGCATATTGCTCTGGAATTACCACAAGAGTGTGTGTTCAGAGCAAGGTTTTGGCAGGGAGTGGGCTCTGTGAGAGGAGACCAGAAGCTGCCTCATGCTGGACAGACCCACTGCCGGCCCCAGCTGAGCCCACGAGTGATGCTGGGGGCACCTCTGTGATAACGTTTTTAGGAATAGGTGAAAAACCTGCTCAGCAGCTGTGAGAGAGAAATGAGAAAACACGAGAGAACCAGCCCTGCAGATGCCAAGGTCAGTGAAGAAGGAAGCGGGAAAGGTTCTGCAGGCACCACAGCAGAACTTCCATTGCAGCCAATAGAGAAGTCCATGGCAATTCAGGTTGTCCTCCTGCAGCTGATGGAGGACCAAGAGCGGAGCAAATATCCACCCTGCAGCACACGGAGAACACCAAAGCAGAGCATGAGGAGATGCCCTGAAGGAAACTGCAGCCCATGGAGAGCCCAAGCTGGAGCAGGCTCCCGCAGGAAGCCCACACAAGCAGGTTTTCAGGCAAGGATTGTAGCCTGTACGAGCAGTGCATTCCTGATGGACTGTACCCCCTGGAAAGGATTCATACTGAAGCCATGGAGAAGGACCCATGTTAGAAGAATCCATGAATGATTGTATTCCTTGAGTGGGACCTCATGCTGGAGCATAAGAACAGCCTGAGGAGAAGGAGCAGCAGAGATAAAATATTATAGATTGAGAGTAACTCACTCCCCCTGCTCTGTTCAGGAGGGGCAGGAGGTGCCAGAAAAGTTAGGAAGGAAAGAGTGAAGTTGAGTCTGGGAAAAGAAGGGGGTGAGGGGAAGGTGCTTTCAGGTTTGGGTTTTTTTTGTCACTAACTTTCTATATTTTTAATTAGCAATAAATTAATCATTCTCTAGTCTAGTCTGTTTTGCCTGTGACAGTAATTGCTGAGTGATGTCCTCTCGTTATCCTTTCATCTGACTTTGTTCCCCTGTGCTGCTGAAGAGGGGGAGTGAGAGAGCAGCTCGCTGGGCAGCCAGCCAAGGTCACCCCACCACGGAGTTCTTGCATTTGGGGAAAAGCATAAATTTCTCCTCAGCAACTTAAGCTATGAAGGCTTTGCTTTGAAGTATAGGTAACCAATCTCTTCTAGGTCAGTTTAATAGGTATTTATTTACTGCATTGCACAGTGAAGAATCACAGCCCTGTCTCTTCTGCAACCATATTTAGGGTGGTTTTACTCAGGAGACTCTATTTGCCTCCAGTGTAAGGACACTCACCGAGTTTGGCTTTGCAGGCCAGGGGAAATGTCAGCTCTGTTCCTCTCTGTGCATCATCCAAGAGGTATTCAAAACCTCCTATGAAGTATTATCAAGTGAAGAAGACAAGATACGATGCCCAGAGCACAGCTACCTAAACTGCTCTTAATATTAGGGCTAATCTTCAAACCAAGTCAGAGTTAAGTCCATAACTCCACGGTATCAAATTGATTTACTTGGTCTAGAAGCATAATTTCTGAGCTTTTACTGGCATTAAGGAGTGTTACAAGCCACACATACCTATGAAAATCCACGTACTTTTTTTTGCAGTTAAAATGAGGGGGAAGAGCCTTACTTTGGGTTCCTGAAAATTGTGGCCTTGTTTTCTATTCAGGAAATAATAAACTATGGGATATTATATTTGTTAATATGTTTTCTGTATCTGACAATGGGAAAAAATGTTTAGTCTTTTGACCCCCAAACTCATACAGTCTTAAAGGAAATTTATGTTCCCAAGAAACTCCTAAATCAGAGACCACAGACCTTGAACCAAGAAAATATACTCTGGGTTTGTGAGGTGCTTCCAGCATACAGGTAAATTGTTTGACATGTTCTGCACATGTTGAAAATGGGCACGCACGTTTCTGTTTTGTCTCAGATCTCTGATGTATCATAATTCAGACATGAAATCAGCCTAATTTTCACCATACATCTGTGCTTGATCTGTACATATCTCAAGATATATCTGCATTTATAATATATATACAGGATGAATACAAGCTTTGTTAAACACTATCTCAGAAAGTATGCATGCCATTTATCTTCATAAAACAGTGCAAAAATGGCTAATTTGGCTCCACAAACAGCAGATGTCAAAAGCAGAAATAAGGAGAAGCAGGACAAAGAGAGTCCAAGGAACTCAGCAAAGCTACATTCAAAATTTTAGTTGCCCTTGATTTTAAAACATGTGAGTTTCCAATACTCCCCTTGCTCATCAGATAAGAATGCTTAGGGGGCTGATCATCAGAGAGTGGTCACTCTTACCCATTTCTCATACTTTCAGAACGGGACTTTATTTTATTTATTTTTTAAATCAAAATAGCTTCTTTTTATTTACCTTTGTTTTGTTTACAAGGGATGGAGCAAGGAATTTTTTTTCACTTGAGCTGCTATCCAGGAATTCACATCACCTGCTTTGTGAAAAAATGGTACTTTATGGTTACTATTACTCATGCAAGCACACTTTGTCCAAAAAAAAACTATACAGAAATGTATACTGGAAATACTGACATGCTCCTGGAAGTACAGCCCTAGCACATGCAAGATCAGATTTTGTTCTCATGCCAGTAATTCTATTCAACTTATGTCAATGACAATCTATTCCGTTCCCCAAAATTGCAAATTTTCTCTGAAGAGTTTACCATCTTAAGTCAGACTCCAAAGAACACAGAGGGCAAGCCAGAAAAATGGATACTCATTCTGCATACTTAAATGTACATACTCACTCTTGCCTATATAAGTTAGAAAAATGTGGATCAAGGGCAGTAAGTTACTATAACAAAGAAGGTCAAACTCAAGGAGGACTGGGATACAAAACTGTCACAGACCTCAGCTCTGAAACAATTCCTCCATGCTCAAATTGGCATGAAATCCATGACAAAGATGCAGCAGAGATCCAGTGACTGAAGCACACAATGGTAAGGTCTGATCGAGAGTAACCATCGTAACACTGGCTCCAGCTGTTTCCAAAGCTTTCGGAGAGGGCAACACAAATGCTCAGAATGTTGAAGAAAATGCTGATATTCTGTTACCTTTCATTTGCCTAGCAAAAAGCCATCATTTGAGCCTAAATACTTATATTGTTCTTATTACAATTTACAACAAAATTATTACTATGACAATTATTTAATGGTATCATCAGAAATTTTAAAACTAACTTGAACCACCAGTTTATTTATTTAAAAAAAAAAAAGTAAACTGTTTAAGAATACTTAAATGCATGTTAGCCCAACTCATGAGTGTCTGAAAGCAACTCATTCATGTGAAGGAAACTCAGTGGTAACACTGTGGAAACTAAACCGTACTGATGGTACATTGAGGGCCCAGGAAACATTACAGAAGCATTAAAACACAAAAGAAGGCATCTTAGCACAAGCACGGTACACTCAGACAAAAAATAATCTTCATGATTACAATTCAGTAACAGGAAAATCTAAACCATTAAACTGATGTGCAGCACACCAAGTCTTATGTTATTACAACCTTTTAATGTAGAGCCTCATTCTTTCAAATAATATTTAGATTTCTGAGTTCGACAGTGAGTTGACCTAGGCAGTTCAAGGTGTTCTGTAAACTAAAGATTTTTTCTTGGTTAGTCTCAAAAGAAGCTGTGTAAAACCAGGAATTTAAAACAGACAGGCCTATCCAAACACTTTGTTAAAGATCCACCGCATTTTATACAAAATCAGCAGCCCTGTAGAAATATGTAGTATTACTCTCTCTGAGAAGTTCTTCACCCCACTACGAAAATTATAAACCACATCAATTACATGAGCTAATTTGCCAAAGGAAATTTGCAGAGTTTGTAGCTAAGTAAGAATGAAGACTCTTTATTTTAGATCAGTGAAAAGTGTCCATCTACACATGGGTCTCTCATATAGAAAACAGAGGCAGTATCATTTCATTCAATTCTCTGTAGTCCAGTTAAAAATTACAGATGAAACAGTGTGTGCAATACAGTTAATGTGTGGGACACAGAAAAAGGAGAAACAAAGAAAGATTAAAAAGGCTTTCGTTTTATTGTAAGTATTTAGTGTTTATATTATCACTGGGACATCTCAGACTCTAAATAACAACATTCAGAACATGGACTGTCCATATGTACTTCTTCCTCAAATACACAGCTGTTTTGAAAAATTTTTATTCACTGCTCGTAAAGTGACAAAATACAATCAATGAACTGCAGACACCTTTATCACATTTGCTTTTTGTAAATTCCAAGGTCCATTGTCATAAGGGATTTCTGTAACCAGCCATCTTGGGACAAAAACAAAAATAAGTGATAGGCATCCCTACCTCCTAGTCCATCTCCAGAATCAACCTCATAGATGCTCTCCCCTTCCATATTGTCTTTAGGCTGCAGCAGAAAGCAAGATCTTCAAATGATTGAAGAATCAGGCTCCAGGAGGAAGCTGAATCCACCCACTCTGCAGCCAGCAGGCGAAATCTTTCAAATAAGAACAGAAAAACAAAGCTATTGAGCCACCTCTGGTATATAACAGATTAATTTAATTTCATTTAATTTCTCCCTTAAACCCTCAACTTCTCAAGACTGTGTGAGTTAGTTCTACATCCAGCATTGCAGCTCCTTAGATCAATACAGTCTCTTCAGTGGGTATCTGAGCTCCTTTTCCCTTGTAAATGCAATGGTGATTGACAGGTCAAACCCTCCACCCAACATAAAGAGGTTACATCAGTCCAGACTCCAGGACTCTGTAAAGGTGGAAAGCCTCAGCACAGATCCATGCTCATTCTGTGGCCTGACAGGACCAGGAGCAATATACTGTATATCCATATACATCCTATATATGATTAGCACTTCTCTGGCACACTGTGAGTACTGTGAAACCAAATTACATGCAGTTTGCAAACAATTACACACACAGAAAAAACACAGATCGTGTGGGCTCACCTTCTTACAACTCTTAGGGTTATTTTAAGTTAAGGTAGAGAGAGAGCATCTCAGTATAGCAATGGATTTGATTGGCAGATGATTATAAAGAAGAAAAGTGTAAAGATGGATGTGGACAAAAGAATAAATGCACCTCATGGTTTATTTAAGAGGAGGACAATAAGGGAACAAAATTTCTCATCCTGAAATTGAGCCTAAATAGCTGATGGTTCTGCTGTTACTGTCCTGCATAGCTAGTTTCTACCAGCACCTTCTCTTTCTGAATAAAAGACAAATAACTGTCTATTAATTAAAAGTACTAATAAGTCAGGAAATAGCCTCACATTAGTGCCTTGGAGAGCCAAAAAGAGACAAAAACCAATCAGAACAGGATGGAGTTACTAGATTCGTTTTGCAGCAAGTAGAGAACTGTCACGTGTCAGATGCTCACGATCTAGACGACAAAGTAAGAATGAGCTCCAACACTCAGATGAGCGTAAGATTTGCAGTATGATTATTTTTAAAATAAAGGGAAACAGAAACCAAAAGGCATCCGAACAGAGCTCTCTGCCACAAATGAACTCGGACAGGCCAAGAACAGAAAACGCAATGAGAGAACAATGATCAAGTACATGAATGATGTGATACATAAAACCATTCAGGTATCATTAGTAACTTTGACCTAGTCATGAAGCAATATATTAGCTGTTTCCTTGCCAGTTTCAAATGAGCAAATAACCAATTTCTATTTTCAAGTCTGTGGCCTTCTCTTTAGCTTTTCCATGTCACTAGGAAAGCATTCAAATTGTCTCATGTGACTGTGTCTTATTGAAGGTGCGGAAAAGGGAAAAAAAATTTTATATTAACATGAGCTGCCCTGCATTCAACATTAATTCCCTTCTTCAACTTCCTATCAACAAGAAAGCAATAAATACTATAAACAAATCTGTATTCAGACATCACGTAAATGAAAATCAATAGTTCAAGTATTATGTCATTTTATTGATTAAAAAGAAGAGCATACCTAGAAGTCTCACATCAGATGACCTCTATTTCTTCAGCTTCTTCAAGCATCTCTCTCAGCATCTGCATGTTTGGGTTGATTTTCCGCTGGTTGAGCCAGTGTAGGTGTATGCCATGGAAGAGAACATGCATGGCACCGTAAAACGCTGAGCAGAATTCTAATGGAATGAAAATTGTAGTACAGCCATCTTACACTGCTGATGCCTCTTCTTGAACTTGAACCAGCAATTCAAGATGTTCTTCTAAATCCGCATGCATGTTTTTCAGAGGGTGTGCTACTGCAGTTTTCCAAAGAGTGAAGACTCAGAAAGGATCCACGATAACACTGAATTTTAGTGATGAAGTATCCATCGTGAAAATTTTAGTTTGGTAAAAAAAAAAATCCATACACTTAATTTTAAAAATATTAAAATACTTACCACATAAATAAATGGAACACAACAGTAATAGTACAAAGCTCTGGCTGTGTATTTACATCTGAACTATGTATGCTCCAAATGCTGATACTCAGAAGAACATTACCAATCCTAGCTCCTGACCATAAAAGCAAATGCCCTCAAGCAATGAATATTGGATTCCCATGATCAAAGTTCTGTCAATGTCACAGGATTTAGTACCACCTTTTCTAAACAAACGGGTCAGATGAACAATTAACCATGACTTTAAAAAGTCAACCACAGCCCTTCAAATGCAAGAACTCTTCCTGCAAGTTTTCTTTTGGAAAGGTCATGTTAATCTGCTCGGATCAGGGGGTTTATGATGAATGCTACAGTCCACCTGCACAGTAATACAGAAACATGTCTGCATAAAGTAACTGGCCAAAGGATGTTGTGCACTGTCTAGTAACTAAATATTACATTTTTACCTGGGCCTTATGGCTGCATATGTGGAGAAAAAATAATTTGTGCCCAGCACAAATGCCTACTTCTACATCTACTTAGACACAGCTGTTGCACAACCTAATGTGTTCACTTATCTGTAAACAAAAATGTGTGTCCTTATGAAAAATCCATCAAATGTCTCATTATGTCTTATACTGATTAACTAAATGAAGTCTGCATGCCTTTGTCGAAACCTGTAGGTGTAGAAAGTACTAAATTTCTAGACAGTTAATGCATAAGGGTTGATTACTAAAATTAAGTATCAACACTGAAAAATACGAGCATTTCAGTGCAAGATTACCAAGACAGTAAGTGGAACCAAAGTCGTTCCTGCATAGTTAGAAAATTACTATTATTATTGTTATGGAAAACTGAGAATAAAATAAGATAAACAGAAGAAAACCCGTTTTTAAATTATTTATTGTTTTATATACATTTAATTGTGAAACAAATTAATTGCTCTTTATTACATGCTTGCTGTCTCTTCCCACTTGGCATCTGTACCAATATTGCCTTTAATAGCATTTCACTCGTAGCTGAACCTTTGGGGGTTGGGGGGAAGCGCTGTTGGTAGATACAAAACCCCCTATTGTTCTGTTCTCTGGCTATGAAAACTTTTAATTAAAAAGTTAAAGCAAAACGGTGCAGCAGTACTGAAATCGAGCTGCTCAAATGTAATCACAGCAATGGAGTAACCACAGAGGTGGAATTCTTAGTAAAGAGCTGCTACACGCTTGGCTGCGTGTTTACCCCTCATTCATCAGAGAGAAAAACCTGAAATGTTTCAAGTCAGCCCTTTCACAAAGGAATAATTCCACAGTAGAGGAGCAGAGAAGAATGTGGTATGAGTAAAGCTGTAAAACAGAATGTAGAAACAAGCTTGATACTTTTTAAATTACAGAGCATTTGAAACCTACATTACAGGACTCCTTTGGTCACATCGTTTCATTGCTTGGAAGCTTCTTGATCATCTTCCTCATTCAGATCTTTCTCCCTAGTAACATCATATAGTACTACCCATTTTCCACCATCAAAAGAAAGAATAAAGCCACGTGTGACCAAACCATCATTTGGCGCTGTCATCTGGTCCTTGATGAAACTGCTATCATGAGAGGGAAAAACAAACCAATGAACATGTTTACTTAAGTCTTAGGGAAGTCTCAGGGAAGGTATTTCTGCTGTTGAGGGAACACGACACAGAAGGAGGTTCAGGAAGAGCCTGAGCAAGACCAGTTGTTCACAACTTCTGCCTGAGTGCCGCTCACAGAACCATCCATGTCAGAGCAAGGCAGTGGGAGGCGGAAAGATGAAGTCAAGAATGCATAACTACTTGCATGATTTCTATTTTTTCTCTCAGAGTGGTTAAAATACCTCACTGCTGTCTTAACCCATGCCAAGGAGTTATGTTCCCAAGCAGATGTGCGGATGAAAGAGCAACAGGTAATTGCTGTCATTAGTCGCCTTCTTCAGACCAGAGCCTGGCTCCAAGTGCTGTACAGTGGGGTGCACAGAGATTGCATATGCATCCAAGAAAGCCCAATCAAATGTAAATGACTGCAGTCCCTTGATCTTTCTGAAATTATGTGGTTCACCCTCCAGCTGCAGATATTGGATTTTGCAGCATTAATCCCCACTAATATAACGTAATACTACCACTGGAGTGTATGTACGTTTTGATAACAACGTATGAAGAAGCACAAACTGTGTTACAAAAATCCAAGTATGATAAGAATATTTATATTTGCACACTTTAAACCTTCAAGGGAACTTGACAAGTTTAATTCTTCAATTAAAGTCAGCAAGACCATAGTTTTCAAGATTTCACATCAAGTGCTGAGATAAAAACAAACATGCCAGAATTAAAATGCAAAGGGAAGACTCAAGTCACAGAATCACAGAATCTTTGAATGGTATGGATTGGGAGGGACCTTAAAGATCATCTAGTTCCAACCGCTTGCCATGGTCAGGGACACCTTCCACCTGACCCGGTTGCTCAGGGCCCTATCCCTGTCTTTGAATGCTTCCAGGGATAAGGCAACCACAACTTCTAGGGACAACTTAAATAAGTGTCTCACAACCCCACAGAGAATAATTTCTTCCTGATATTCAACCTAAACCTTCCCTCTTTCATTTTCAGGCCATTACCGCTTCTCCTGTCAGCAAATACCCTTGCTAGAAGTCTTTCCCCAGCTCCCTTGTAGCCCTCTTCAGGTACTTCAGGACACAATGAGGTCACCCCAGAGTCTTCTTTTTTCCAGGCTGAACAACCTCAATTTTCTCAGCTGTTTTTTCACAGGAGAGGTGCTCCAGGCCTCTGATCATCTTTGGGTGCCTAAGTCACGTAGCACACTTCTCTGCTAACATAAAGACCCCAGCAGTCTCAAATACATGCTGTGGGTGCACTTTTTCAGTCAAAATCATTCACAATGGATTCCTACATAAGCCCAAACTTCTAGGCTGCAGCTAGACAGATGCTCCTCACATTTACACTGTCAACTCCTGCCCATAAATCTCAGAGGGTGGTGCCATATCTGCTTCTGAAAAGGTTCTGTTTCTCAAAGTTTACCATCAAATGGATCTACAATGAATTATCAGTGATCTCTCTTTAGTAGTCCTGTGTCTCTGCAGGCAGCCAACCTCACACAAGGAGTCCTGCTAAGCTAGTTATTTTTGCTTTCTCTTCATTTCACTCATTTATCGTAGGAATTTATTCAAAGTTAATGAATCAGTCCAAAATTCTTCATACATATTTCAGTGTTTTTCAAAAAAAGAAATCTACATTTTAGAAATGGGCATAAATCTTGTATTCAGTCAGGCATGACCATGCTTGAGTTGTCCTGCAGTAATACACTAACAACAAGTCTTCCTGACTACCAGATTTGATAATCATAATTTCTGCCTAACAAGGCTTTCAGTGAGACAGTTTTATTATTCAGGGAAAGTCTGAGTTGAATAGATTCATCGTATTTCACCACAAAGGTGCTTTTTTTTTTGAGGTATCTCCATATGGAAATCTCAATTAAGTCAAAAGGAAGTTTGTTATAGACATGGGCGCTTTAAACACTGACAAAAACCTTACTTTTCAAAATGTTAAAATAAGCTGCCACTCAAAATTTTGCAAAATAAGGTCAAGTGCTAAAAAATGATTTGCTGGGAACAGCCATGAAAGGAGATCTGTGTATTCTAATTCTGCAAAATAGAGTTCAGGGAGGGAATAAAAATCATTACCAATAGATTAAATTCATGACTTTGTTTCTCAAAAATATCTATCTGAACTGGAACGAGGAGTGATGTCTGAGGTACTTCATTTCCATACATGTTTTCCTTCATAAAGTTTGTATCTCAAATCCCTACCTGTTTTACTCACCAAACTGTTTTACTGCTCCCCATCACACAGCACTTTTCTTTCCACCTGCTTTTCTTTACATACACATTGTGGCCACTGTGAGAAAAGTTATTTCACGCACTAATGTGCAAAAGGGTTGGCAATTCAGCCATTGTTTTAGCAGAACAGAGTACCACAAAACCTTTAACACACTATTCCCTTGTGGGCCAGTGCTATAAGGTTCAGTGTGGACTGTGCACTGCAAAACCAGAATTCCCATCAAGCTAACACAATATTCTCTGCTATCTTAAAAAAATAATCTTGCAATTTGGTTCCTCTGCTAATAGCAAAAACATGTGCAAAAACTATGACATGTGCAGAAACAGTAGAAGCCAAGCCAGTAATTTTTAAAACTACCTGGTGATGTTGACAGTGATCTGAAAACATACACTACATATTATGGTTTCTGTTCTAGGCATACTAATTCAGTAACAGAGGGCAGGGTATTATATGAGAAATATTTTCTTTAAAGATGTGTCTAAGAAGCTAATTTCTCCAATTTGAGATTTATTATGTAGTCAGTAGGAATCTGTGTGTTGCTGCAAAGATTCATCAAAAAGTGAATTTGACATTTAAACAAATTGATTTTTGCACACAGTTAAGCTCTACTACTGTTACAACACAAAGCACACCTTAAAAGCAAAACCCATGACAACCCACAACACATGGGTTGTCATCCATAAAAACACCATGGACACCCATAAGAACACCATAAAAACACCCCCAGAACATACCTCCTTGATAAAATGAATTTTCAGTTCAGTCTAAATATAGTCTTCAGTTTAAAAAGATCATGTGCTTCACATTAGAGACAATGCTAATAAAAGAGTAGAATTTTTCTATTTCTAGAAGGACTGTCTGTTTCCAAAGAAGAGAAGCTACATTGCATTTTGAAACCAACATTCCTATTGCAATTGGCTATGACTCTAGAAGCATATATTTTAAAAAAAGGACTAACCAAGATATTGATCAAAACATGATTTGACAGAAACTGTATGGGAAATTTGAATTAAAAAAATAAAGTTGACAAGAAAGAACAAGTGAAATAAAAAAGCCACCATCTTTATTACTAGAATAGTTTTACTTAGCAGTTCGCAGAACAAAACCAGTTTGCTTTCCTTAAGTTTTAGGTGAAGGTCTAAATGAAGCATGCAATACATGCAGAGTATTTTCACATTTGCTTTGATACTAATTTTCAAGACAATATTGAAAAGCTGAATTTATGCCCAGCTGTAGTTTCTATAACCAACCAAGAGAAATTTAGTTTGTATGCTAGAGCAACTGTGGAAATCAATTCTTAATCTATGACCTTGCTTACCACAGCTTGAAGCCTTGCAATAAATAAATGCCTTGAGCCACACATAAGAAACATTTGGTGAATCAGAGACAAATAACAAAAATCTATATGTGTATATATAGTATAAGAAAGGTCATATAAAACACAACATAGGCTTTTTTTCTTGTTCTAACATAATAATGTTTGAGAGGCAGGACCTGGTAATTGCCTGCATTAATATCCAGGTGGTGAATAGTGACGAGTACCTATTTTCTTTTCAAATTACAGTGTTCATCCTTTTAGAGGACTTCTTGTCGTTTTTTTTAGTGTGGAAAATGCTAGAATGATTAGAAATCTCTGAAAAATATCTATTTTCTTTGTCCAAGCATATGCAAAGTCTTTCTCAAAAGCACATTTAAGCCTCCTTGTGAAAATTGTGCAGCATTTCATCACTAACAACAGGAAAACAAATGCCAGAGCTCATGTGTTAACCTGCACTTAGTCACAATTACCCTCTTTCATAAGCTGAATCTCTCAAATCCTCACCCCATATGCTATTATTTGTTTCTCACTGGAGTATAAGCTAGAAGGAAAAAGAACCTATAGTAACATCTCCTTATTAATATTTAACAATTAAAATTCACCAAAAAATCCTGTAAACAAACCTGTACCTTCTTAAAAATACACCTTCCATTCTTGATGTATTTGATTGACTGCAGATTTAAAAATCAAGTAGTACAACATAGCGCTAGTTCAGCTAATTTCCCTCTCTTGATTGTCTCTTTCCTGAAACACTGAAATTCAAATGTGACTGTGACTGACATTCCTTTTGAGATTAGCATGGCATTATTAGTTTGCACAGCAGGTGACCAAAGTAACTGCTGGAAAGGTTTTCCTTATTTTAACCCCAAAGGATGTAATCTAACATGAAAAGAAAGAATTTAGAGACTCACAATTACCCTTGAATTGGAGTTGCATAAAGAAACCAAAGCAGAAAGACTTCTTTTCTTTAAATAAGAGTTGCAGTCAAGGTGCATCATTAAGTCCTTTCTAATGTTACATTTTCACAGATCCTGTAACACTTGATATTCAGAAGAAAAGTTAGACTTACACTGAAATTATCAGGTTGATCCTACTTAGTTCTACCTGTGACCATAGGCACACCCCACTAACAGCCACAAAACAACTCAGGAGACTTCTGAATTTCTGTGCTCAAGGTATGGATTTATTCCAGTCTAAGGGCAACTTTTACAGAAATGATGCCAAGTACTTATTGGTCAGAATTGGTGCCTGGAAATAGAGAAACTTTCCAGAGGAACACAATTGTTTTCATACTGAAAAATAAGCTGTGTTTGACCCTACCCCAGACAAGACTACTCTTACCAACAGCTAAAGAGCAGGAGGAGGTACAATCTCGTGCATGCTTTTCTCAAAAGACACTAGCATTCCAAACGGAAGCCCCTGAGGTAACAGCAGTATTCTGCAGATATAAAAGCACATGCAGTTCTCCAATTCCCCAATATTTTGCGAATGACATTAACCAGAGCCCTCCACAGTGGTTTGTAGGAATGGGCAGCTCTGAGCACAGCCACTGCAGAGGTGGGGAAGCCCACACAGCCCTCCTGCACAGCCTGGGGACCCTCACTAACCTGAGACCCTCAGCACTGAGCATCACTTCCTATCAGCTCCCTACCCAGCTCCACCTGCTATGGCCTATTGGGCATTTTAAATTAGTTTGCATGCCACAGCCTTCAAGGCAGCTTGTTCTAACTGCAGGAGAGTCGCCTGGTGTATTAATTTGCATTGGCAAAAACTACCTCCCCACTTACCAAACAATAAATTTACATTACAATGTGCAGCTGTTTATAACCAATGACCCTTACAAAACAAGTTAAGATTTAATATTTGTGAAACAAAGCAAAGTATTCACTGATGGCTTTGTATCAGCATAAATGACTAATTACTTTAATCAGGAAGCTCAAAAGATAATGAACTTGATTTACTATAAACACAGGGGCTTGCCCTCTTATAAAAATGACTTGCTCTGGAGTTCAGGACACATATTGATTCAGGCACTACTTGTAATTCTCTTTATTTTAAAATTTAATAATGGGTGAAAAACTAATTAAAAGTAAACTGGAGAAATACACATTCCCAATATAATTTTACTCAATTCCACAGCAATACTCAAACACCATGTATCTCCCAGTATTTCACTAACAGTAAAAATAGAAAACTATTTTGAAAAACATGCAGTGAGTAAAAGATTCATTTGGTCAAGATTACAGAAATAGTGAATATTTTTGGCTTTCTCCTACATGACCCCTCATTATTTAGTGATACCTGACATCTGTTGCTGAGACTAGCTGAACTCAATTCAAATCCGGTTTAGCTAGGAATAACTGAGAGAGTAATAAAAAAATCTCTGAGGATAGATTATGAATCAATTATGGCTTAGAATTCCATGACAGAGAGAGAGAGGGAGAGGGAGAGAGAGACCGAGTCTGCCTGGAGTCTGGCAGTAGACAAGAAAATAACATCTTTGCAGAAAAGCCACTTTGGAGAGCACTTTGCTGTGTCCTGACCCCTTCCCCACCAGTCCTTTACCTCACTGAAGGGCCATTTGTGGACAGAGAGAGCACTTAAGGCATGTCAGGTCCCCATGATGAGGCTTATAGATTTATTGCATTACAGTCAAACTACACAATACAATGACAATTTTTACTGTGCATACCTTTTAAATAAACATAAAAACATTCATGTCAAACCTACTTACGCTAGGATTAAAATGCTTAGGACTCTGTCACCCATGTGAAGTCATCTAAGTTTCTCCAAAGAAGATGACTGCCATGAATTTTCTCTTTCTGCATATTTATGTTGCAGTTTTTTGAGGAACCCTCAGGTGCATTTCTATATATTTTGCTGAAATGTTTTGATAGCTCACTGGTAACCAGCAAAGTTCTCTGGCTAGTCTTAAGTTTTTTGGAGAAATCACTGGAGTGCCAGAGTATTCAAGGACACTGTCACACAACTGAGTATGAGTACAGTTGCTCAGCTATTTTAGAAGCAATTATTATTACTGCATCGTTATTTGCAGAAAATAACGATGAAGGGCAACGTGAGAATATTTGCAACATGAAGAATGTTTTCAGAGACTGGATAATCAGCTCGATCTACGTCCAACTCTGGAGCTCAGCTAAAACAAACCATATTCCTCAGGGCACTGCAACAAATGGATTATCGTAAAATAAAGACACTTGGCAGCCAGGTTCCTATTACAGCTGCTTCTCGTGCTGACCAGTCACCATGACCTCGTGTTCCCTCTGTTTTAATACATCCTCACACTGTCTCTTCTTGTCTCACAGTTAACACTGCATTCCTCTGGGCAGAAACCACCTCCTCGTGGAGGAGCCAGCTGTGCCTAGTGACTCAGTGCTATCACAGTTTAAATAACAACAAAGATATGCATCTGATCCTGATTTAGGGCAGAGTTGAACAGCACATTTGATTAAATCTCTGCATTATCAAACTCCATGGAAATTTTTATTCTTGAGGTAAGGGTTTTTCATACAGTATCATCATGGTTGTTATCTTCTTTCTACAAACCTTTTTCAATGAAAAGAAACTTTATTCACCCACTGAGTCTGATACCGTGCAATTATTACCACAACCACATAAAATGTAAGAGTAATATTTTAACCAACATTTCTGTCAAATAATTTCTTTGTTATCTCCAGCATTTCTTCCAAGCCTGGTTGGCACAGAGAGGAAGGCCCAGAATTCAGACTGGAATTCTGCAGTTTGAAAGATATCCATCACAAGATTACTAAAAGGTATCTGCTTTGGTCCATGAGAGGCACACAGGGGACCAGATACGAAACGCAGATACCAAACCCCACTTCTGCAAAGCTGCTGCAAACCACCTGCTCCTGCAGTAATTACAGCAGAGATCAGAAGGTATGGGATACATACCAGCCTAAGACAGAGTTTCACCAGGCTTGGTTAGCTCAGTTAGCTATGATGGCCTGTGAGAAGTCTGGGAGATACTTCTCCAGTGTCACACTCCAATCATGGCTGTCTGAAACTGCATACATAATTTTAAAGGACCACTGATTAAGATGGTTTATTTTCTTTGCTGGATTTTTAACTCGTGTAAATGCCTTTCAAATAAAGGTGCCCTCATTCTATGAAGTGAACCATCTGGAGTTCTTTTTTTTTTTTTTAATCCACAGTATTAGAGGTCAGGCGGAGAACAAGTGTTCAGGGGAGGATTTGGAACAACTAAAAAGGAATGAGAAATATGAATTCAAAAAGAATTAATACAAAAAGAGGAATTCTCATCCACAAAATAAAGTTCCACTATTTTACAGAAAAAGAGAACATTAATTATTAAATATTCTCTGGTTTAATCTGGTTAATGTGCTGGTTTTGGCTGGAGTAATTTTCTTCACAGTGGCTGGTATAGGCTGATGTTCTGGAATTGTGCTGAACACAGGGTTAATAATATAAGGGAGTTTTTTTAATTGCTGAGCAGCACTTACACAGAAACAGGACCTTTTCTGCTTTTCCNACATCATGCTCAGTCTATAAAGTGGGAGGAGAAGGAGGAAAGAGAGGGACATTTGGAGTGATGGTGTTTGTCTTTCCAAGTCCCTGATACATGTGAAGGGCCCTGCTCTCCTGGAGATGGCTGAGCACCTGCCTGCCCATGGGAAGTGGTGAATTAATTCCTTGTTTTGCTTTGCTTTGCTTGCATGCATGGCTTTTGCTTTCCCTATCAAACTGTCTTCGTCTCAACCTGTGAGTTTTCCAGCTTTTACCCTTCCAGTTCTTTCCCTGATCCTGCTGGTGGGGGAGTGAGCAAGCATCTGCCGGGGGCTCAGCTGCTGGAGGTGGTGAAACCACAGCAGTTCTACACAGAACTATTATGGCAATGAGAGTAGTGCTACAGAGCAACATTTACTGGCATCCTGAAGATCACCCCAACCTGCAAAACTGTCTTAATTGTTCTTTTTTCAGAAGGAAATGTTTTGAACCAAAAAGTTACGTTAAAGCTTGTATTTTAAAAGGCATATCTGTTACTGCAGAATTAAGACTGGAAAGTCACTCTCCCAGACATTTATTTTGTAACAATCATTTAATTTCATATTTGGTTATGTTTGACAACTCTCATGGGGAGCTAAACGCTCTGCTCTGCCGCTACTGTGATTTCTGAGACAAAAAATATGAAATAACTTTGAAAATGATAGATCAGGTTCACTGGCAGGCTTGTTCTGCTGAGCTCAGCAAGAAGGAGAGGCTGCCTGGTATCAGTCACTCCTAGAGGCTATTCTGACTCGCACTTGCTGGCAAAAGTCCTTCAAGGACCATCTGCCAGCAAGAACAGCAGGGGCAAAAATCATTCATGTGCACACTCAGGTACTGCCAAGTCTTTCCCAATTCTCAAAAACTCCAAACAGTAAAGGTACCACAAGCAACATTTAAGATGTCAGTATGCCAGTTTTTTCTTCTGTGGAGTACTCAATATAGAAGCACTTCACCAGAAGAGACAAAGAGAGGCTACATAGAAAGAGGAGAAGGAAACTGAACAGATAAAAGAATTTATCTTTTATGTTCAGAATATTATGGTTATGGTCACAGAACCATGGTCAACACTACTGAGCACTGCAGGATAACTATACTGAAAAGATGCATCTCAAAAGGCTTATTGGAAAGGCAGGGGGGACACATCAAATATACACAACAGATGGGTGCACACTAAGCCCATATCCTCAAAATTGCTGATACAGGTCTATTTATTTAACTTATTACTACAAAAACACATAACAATCCCAAAGCATTCAAAATAGGAAATGCGTAGCAGAGCCGCTTATGTCCCAATAACAGAACATTCTGTTTCCCTCAATCAGATTTAAAGAGGCAGATCAAAGAGAAAACACCTAAAATTAAATGCAAAACCTTATTTTGCTTTGAGAATAGAAACAAAAATATATATACTGGCAGTACATAGATATATACCTTTACATATATGTACAAATATACATGTTGCAAAGTTAGAGATTAATTGGCTTAGCCTGTCCTGTTATGTGTACTCATTCCAAGCTCCTAGTTTTATTTCTCTGTAAATGCACCCTTGAAGGCATCAGCTTGTATTGAAGGGCAACAGCTGTTCAGCTCTTGCCACGATTAGGATTTTCTCCCTCTATGGTACTGGACAAAGAGTATGGTGATCCTAAAACAGCATACCCTACAGTTTTACTATAAAAGCCTTCTCTTCCTTCCCTTCCCACCATGCATCTCTGTCTCTATCCCATTACTCATCACATACTTTTAAGTGACATCTAACATTTAGATTATACTTGGCCCTAGACACAGCCCATGGAAACCTTCACTTGAAATTAGTAATAGTGACTTCAGTGAAATATTTGGTTTCATACCACAGTGCTCTCTGCCCTCTAGCACAATGCCGGATCTTTTGAAAGAGTGAGCAACAACAGAGGTTTTTTCCCTATCATCAAATCTTCAGTTTAGATTTTATGTTCACTTGGCTCATGGAAAGAAAGAAAAGGCATACTTGGCTGTCCAGATGAAGCACAGTGTAACTGGTGACACACTGTCGGCAGATGATGTAAAACAAGTTCCTGTTCTGCAAGGACAATTCTAAGCTAACCTGTAAGCCCCAGTCAGGTGAGAAGTAGATCTGCTTGCAGGCACCACTTATAAATCTCTCCAGGATGGGAGAGACTTTTGTTTTGTTTACGGTGGCTTTTGATGATTTGTTGATATCAGTCACTCCTCCACTCCCATTTCCATGCAGCTCTACAGGCAACTGCCTGAAACATCAGTTCAGCTGTTTCTTTTGCACGTTGATACTACAAAACTGATCCTGTGAACAGAGGAGACCTTTTCTGTATCTAGCATTAACACAGTAGCATTTTCTTCATTCATGCACTGTTCCTGTGAAGGGGAAGTCAATGGCAGGATCAATGTATGGAATAGATCTCTATGACACAGCCTCATCTCTGAGCAGAGTTTCAGCCCACAGACTATGTAAGCAACCTAACAGCATAAGAGAATAAATACTAGGAAGAAAAATACCATCATTAGGAAGGTACTAGAAAATAATGCTCTCAGTGTGAAACCAGAAGCACCACAGATTAAAAAATTTTATTACTTGCAGGCATGGCTCAACTCAATTTTCTTCCCAGCTCCCTTTACCTTGTGAAGTGCTCAGCTCAAAACCAGCATGAGATCTGCTCAGACCTTGTGTCAGATTCCAGCCCAAGTTACAAGAAAACACAGGCTTGCACCATCCCCAGCAACGGAAAGTACTCCACACAAGAAATCCCTACACACTTACTGAGAGGTCCAAGGGTAGAGGCAGCAAGTTCACAGTGCACTTGACACAGTCACTGCACTGTCAGCTGTAAAACCAGGAAAGGCAAAGTACGCAGGCCAGAACGTCAGGTTTTTTCAGCAGAAGCATTCAGCCAAGAGGATATTTTATGGAGAGGGAGATGCAGAAGAAAGCAGGGGGAGGGAAGGATGAAGCAGCATCAGCATTAATCTAGCAGCACCACCGTACAGGGCCCCAAAGTATTCCAGTGTCCTCTGCTCCATCAGGGACAGCACCACCCATCAGCCACCAGCAGGAGACAATACTGAATCAATTACTTCCAAACAGACCTTCAAACTATTCCTAACCACTCAGAACTTGGCAGCCAAGCCTCAGTTTGAAACAAACAAACAAAAAAAAAAATAAAACCAACCCAAAATCCTAAGAGAAACACAACCCCAAAACCTACTTACTGTTAAAATTTCCTTTCCAATTACACACAATTCGTTTGAATGCTTTTTGTGGTTCTGGAGGTGAAAGAATCCTGTCCCATTGTGCTCTACCTGACACAACCAGGCAGCCTTCACTCCAGCACTCTTACTAAATTAAGTAAACTAGCATAGAGACTCCTTTTTCACAAACCAACAATGTTGGTGTAAACACTACTACTACAAAAAAAGCAAAGCAAAATAAAATAATTTTTTTTAAAAAAAATGCTATCCAGAATAAATGTAATTCTTAAGTTATCCCCATTGATTCCATCCTAGAGAGCAAACAGGACATTCCTCTCCTAACCTGGTCACAAACTGCCAGAATACATTTTTTCATTCTCTCCTACTTTATTATCAAATTAATAATTCTTTATTATTATTAATTCTTTTTCTTTTGACAAACCACAGAGCAATATAAATGGCACAAGGTCATTCAGCACTTAACACACAGATAGGATATGGCAGACTGTTGTAGCAAAACCTCTACATTCCAGCTAACAACTCAGCTTGTAAGTTCAAATCAATTTCCTGGGATTTTAATCACTGGGGCTTTTATCATTACAGATTAATAAAAATTAAGGGACTGATTAAAATTTAAGTGCTTTTTAAGATGCATCTGTCCTTTAAAACAAATTAAGTTTTCTTTTTCCTGAAGCACATTCTTATGTATTTTTTAAAAAAGAACACATTTCCTAATTTGCTTCATCTCCCTGTAAGAGCCTAGAGTATTTGATCAAGCAAAAGAAAATCTACAAAAATCCACAGCCTCCTGGCACAACAACCATTAAAGTGCACAAGAAATTCACTATCAACTCCAAATGCAGCGTAGATGAGCCCAAGAAAGAAACTGCAAACAGTACAAACCAACCTTCCTTTTGCCCCAGAAAATGTCATGATTTTAGGGTCTCAGTATTTACTCTGCTATTTTTCATTTGCTACATACTTAGGTAGAAAAAACTTACGGAAAATTTAGATTTCATCAACCTCAATACTCTTGAGCTGTTAGATCTCATCAGTCTTCCTAGGAATTGAAGAATAACAAAATCAAAAACCAATTCACATGGGGTTTTGTAGTTGATCTGATAGTTTGACTGTGAAAATTCAGCTCATTTGTGAGTCAGGATTTTATGGAACACGGAGGATGATGGTTACCTGTGTTGCCATTATGATAATCAGATGGCATTTTCATAAGGCTCCTGAAAGAGGATTTACATTCTATATCGCATTTTCATTTTTTGTCTGCCTATCTCATCCTGTGTATGCAGCATTTTTTTGGTTAAACTGCTTTCCACATCTGAGTTCAAATACTTGATTAAAGGTGACATTCTCAAACGGAATTTCAATAGGCCTTAATTTTCTAGCCATGCAAAAGAAAATAATTAAATGGTGGAATTGTTATAGTGGGACTTGGGGGACTATTTGCTTGTTTTTTCCTTGTACAGACTCTGCTATAAATATGTATTACCTGTGTCACCGGAATATCCAAAGACTTAGGCGGGGTTGGCTTTATGTGTGCACAGTATATACATATTCCCTGCCCTGTAAGAGTTCACAGCATTGGCAATGGCTCTGCAATGAATTCCATGTGTGGCAACACTTAAACCTTTACAGACACCATAGTATTGCTGTAGAATACTAAACAAACTTGAAAACAAGCATTTTTCATATACTCTGTTATACAGCTGTTGATTGATAATGGCATCTTGTCACAAACTGCTGGACTAGAACTGTGAACCTAAAGACTTAATGGAGGGTAAGAACTTAGTCCTTCTGAGGACTAAGAAAAACCCAGAGAGACAAGTGATACATTCCCCCCAACAATCTCAATAATTCTAAACAGTAACACCACAGAAGCTCATGATAACTATGTGATAAGTCTATGAAATCAGTTGCACAGTTGAGCAATGAGATTTCATTTCCGGTAGCTTTGGTACTTTAGTATCCCTTTTACTTACAGAGGCCAGCGGCATAAAGTTTTGATTAGAAGGCATTTCCTTCTGCTGTATCTCAGTAATTTATTTCTAGAAGTCCATTGCTGACACATGAAACATTTCTAAGTGCCTCAAATAAATGCGTCCTTTTGAACAATCTAACATTACACAGCTCCTTCCAGATCATCACACACAGACCAATGGACTCCACCCGAGCTCCAAACCTGCTTTTCTAGACATATCTCCAGAAGACTGGGAATAAGCAAAGTCTCTTCTGGATCAAATATAAACACAGATCTATATTATCTTCACAGACAAAAAGTCAAAAAAGGAACAACATTTAGCATGGGGGTTTCCCAACTGTGCAAAGACCACACATTATTCAATGCGAACCTGAAGTGTTTCTTATTTAATGTCTGCAACCTCTGTCTCTGACACTTGATCCAAAATTCTGACTATGTCCCTTAAACTCTGTTATCTAGTGCTTGGTGAAAAAAAAAAGTTTGTAAATTGAGCCTGAAGCCTCAAACCAATTTACTGCATCTTCAGAGAAGATATCTATATACCCTCTTGAAAGACTGGTTTAACTTTCCTCTACTCCCAGTCCCTGGGCAGGAGCTCTGAGAGGCTGTACAATCACCAGGATGTAACTGGAGGTAAAGACAAGTTGATAAAGTGGAAGCTCTTAAGACAGAGATCTGTAATGATGAACATAATGCCAAAGCCTCTCCTCATGTAAGCAATCACAGTGGAAACAACAGATTTGTATAAGTTAGGACTCTAGGATCAGGGATGTGAGGATTATCCTGCCCTGGAATGCTCTGGGTCATATGCTGATTTACAAGTGCGATCCTTTAGATCACCACTATTCAGTGTAAATATGCAGAAAAAAAATCAGACTCTGTATTAATTAGTATTCACAGAAAGCAGATGCAGAGACAGAAAGATGAATGTGGTGTGAATAAATACTGTGTGAAGAAAACAGTCTGTGTGACCATTCTTTTGTGTTTGTACTGACAAAGATTTAACTGTATTTTTGTACTTGAATTTAAAATAAAGTCTATTACAAAAAAAGGTTTAATTGTGACAAGGGATATAATTATCTTCAAAGGTTTACATGGCAGAGAGGGAGGTTTAAGCTGAAATTCTGGGCTTCAGGTGTGTGGGGTGCCAACTCTGGACCTCTCTACAGCTTTTTCAGTATCAGTAAGAGATTAGCAATCTGCACTGCATTCAAAAGAGCTGAAAAAAATCAAATCCCCGTGATTTATTGGCAGCATACAAACCTTAAGTAAGGTGATTCATTAGCAAATATCCTAATGCCATGTATTTTCATGACAAGGATCCTCAAACTGTTCTCCACTTTATGGATCAGTCTCAAATGACTTATCTGCAGGACTTTGTCATTAATTTTAATTATGAAAAAAGCCCATATCCCCTGCTACCTGACAAAATTTTAAAAAAAATTTTGAAGTCAGGAACTGTTTTAGCTGTATATGGAATGAATACTATTCTGATTCATATATTTCAAAGTAAAAAAAGAAGAAATCCCTTCAGGAACTCTATTTTGACTAGGAAAATGAACTCTTCTTACTACTCTATGATCTTGTGGAATCAGTCAGACACAATGCTAAATTTATACAATTATTGAATTGTACTGTCATCTCTTGTTATCATACCTGTTTACAAACAGCCATAGAAACAGAGTTAAACAGACTTAAGGGCCTCAACTACAAATGGCAATCAAGGCATTGTAAATCATTCACACAGCATTTGAAACTAGAAAAATAATTCACCATGACCTAACAGCCTTGCTAAGTCTTTGTTTCCCATTTTCTCAGATTTATTTCTCTATTTAAGAGATGTAAATTTGGCTGAAAGCAGAACACTTCTCACTGTACTTGAAGTATGTAGTACTTAAATAACTCCAGGAACGTATAGGAGAATTCATTTGCCAAACTGGTGAGCACTCATTATTTTTGCCCTGAAAACTTGCATCAGTCATTAATTCCTCTCACACAATTTATCATATATTTCTGGTTTGGATGACAACTATCTATTGTAACTGCAATTCATACTTCTTATTTTCATATAGTGTAGAATGTTGCACGTCTAGCTTTAGATAGGCAGATTTCATTAATTGTGAAATAATCTAAAAGAGAACATTAGTTTACCAGCTTAATTGACGTTAATATCTAAATTACATAGTAATTATGAAAAGAGAAATGGTTAAGATAGGGCTTTGCAACAGAAACCTAATCATTCATTTAGATACTGGAAACCAACATACACTTTCTTATCAATTTCTGGTGCATTTCAAAGCACGCCTCCTGGTCTAGTGCCCTCCAGCTCCTCTTGCACACACGGCTGCCACCAGTACAGCTTCTCTGTACCACATTTACAACCAGGCTGCATTCAGTTATTCGCATGCCACTCCATAGATGTGTACATAAAGCATTGACAAAACAGTGCAAAAAGAAAAAAAAATGTACAGGTGCCATCCAACCACAAAGAAATATCAAAATGTGACAGCAGTCAAGCAGAATAATGCAACCTCAATGAATCCAGCCCACGCCGCTTTATGATACATAAACTGATTATCTGTTAAAAACTGGTGGTTCACTCAAGACAAGGGCTCAGCCTCCGTCCAACAGCCTGTCCTGCAGGAACCACTGCCCTGCAGCAGTCTCTGCACAGACAGAGACCCTTCCACCCACTCACCTCCAGAAGTGACTTCTTCAGAACTGGGCTGAGGAACATTGGCAGGACAGTGTGGGGAAGCTTGCATTGCTGCCGCCCTTGCTATACCTGTCCTGTGGAGAAATAGAGGACTTAATTTCCAGGGCTGTCAGACAGCACCTCCCACATTACAAGTGAAGGAAAAAAGAAATGAATTTGAAAATGCCTGATTTGAGCAAGTACATTTTGGGGCGTGGTGAAGAACCCCCAGTTCCTACTGAAGTATTTGGATTACTTTCACGTCTTCCGTGGAGCTCCATTTGTTTGCCCGGCCAGCAAGCTGGATTCTTTGGTTCATGAGCTGATGATGCTCTTGCCAGTTACCTATGTAGCAAGCTGAGATATGGTCATTGAGAGCCAACATAACGACACAGCCTAAATAAAATAATTAAGGAAATCGTATTTAAAATAATCTCTCAACTCTGACATGAACAAATAACCATTGAGTAACCCTCCCTTCTATCTCCCTTTCAAAATGGCGATTTTCTGCTCTTTATACATTTCCTTTACAGAAATCATTACTATATGAATTACCTAACAGAAGAACAGTTATTTTGCTTCTCCTGTCAAACCCATTCCATAGAGGCATTTTATTTTACTTCCACATTAATTGACATAGGGCTACCACAAGAATCGATCCTAACAAAGATCCTTTTTGTTTTTAAATGAGAAAATGAAACTTTCCACAGTTCTCATGGTTTCCAGCTGGGAAAACAGTTTGCAGCCACCAGTTTTGAGTATGACACATTCAAATGATTTGTATATACGAAAGTGCAGTCCATTAGAGAGACAGAGACAAAAATAACTCTATCTGAAATACATGAATAAATCATTCTTTTGAGCATGGTGATGAATGCAATGTTTTACAATTTCCAAACCAACTCTCTAAAGCCCTACTAAAACAAGCGTGTTTGTTCCAAAACTGATCTCTGTATCTTCCAGGAGTACCATGATGTTTTTTGTTGGAGGAAATGTCAAGTTTAGACACTGAGGACTGGAAGCTAATGACCAACCATTTTATTATGGTATGAGTGTGCACTGAATACTGATGTCCACAGGCAGGAACAATTCCCAATAATTAATTGGAAAAATATCAGCCTTCATTGCATTTGCTTAACTTTGGTCAACAGCAATGTTAATCTTGCAAGTGAGCTGAGAGACAGGACAAAGCCTATACATATGAGGTTTATATATAATTCAAAACTGCTGAAAAGCATGGAAAGCAAGACAAGAAAAATGTGATTATAATATGGCAGAGCAACTCCACTAAGGAAAAAAAAAACCTAACCAAATCCCCACCCCCCACTTGTATTGCATCAATTACTTCAAGTGAAGAATAAATGTAGGGGTAAATAGAATTATTCACCTCTTATTTGGGCAAAACAGACTCATGCATCACTCACTTCCTTAACAAAGATGCCAGATAGCCTGTTTTCTTTTTCTTTTTTCAATTTGCTACTGCATACTGTTTTTCTCTAAAGTTCCCAGTCTCCAAGACACTAACCCCTTCAAAGCAATGAAACAGTTTGTTTCTAAATATCTGTTAATTGGAGTATAATTATTATTGTCTATGAGCTGTGTCTATAAACAGACTTTGGTCAAAATATTTGAAAGAAATATCCAAGAGAAATAACAACTGGTCACATATATAATGCCATATTTAATAAATACAGTATTGAAATATAAAACAAGATACAGCAGGTTTGTTAAAATAAACAGGACGGACTAATTCTGTTCTGGGCACTACAGATCAATGTGCTGTTCACCACCTAAGACAATGATTATTCTCAGCATTAACAGGAATTTTAGTAGATCTGCTCCTTTTCTTTGCGTGACAAGAACAATGAGCATCAGAAAGAAGCAAAATGAAAAGAACCTGACAACCTTAGGTGTTGCGCAAAGCCCTCTCAGTCACCAAAAAGCTGTCCACAAAAGGCCGTGACACAAGGATAATCAAAATATTATAGTAACAATGCATTGATAGTAATGATCAGATCTCCAGAGAGAAGAATTCAAATACTTTGAAATATTTGGCAGTATCTTCTAATAATCACTGAAAGGACTAGGACTTTAATACATTTACCCTCACTAAAATGCAAACTGGTAAATGCTAAAATCGGGGGGAGGGGAACCCCTCAATTGAAAGCAAGAGCTGAAATGGTCACAGTGCGGATTTTTGTTTCTTTGCTTTAGTAATCCACAAAGATTTCCATGCCATGGTTTTCACACTTTGAGGGTCCCATACATTTATTTCAAAAACAAGTCTTACATGTTCAAAAACAAACACCTTCAGTTCAATATGCATTAAATGCTTCAAAGAGCCTTTCCTTTGCTCACATTTTCCTGATTTTCTCCCCACGAATTACTGTTCTCAAGCCTCCCCTACAGTCTATGTTGACCTATGTACACCGAGCACTTCAAGAGGCACTTCAACCATATGGGGTATTTCAAATAGGTAGGATCACTTTCACTGTCTGGGAGAGTAATTCGTGGAACAAAAAAGGAAAACAACTTTGTCTCAGGAGGAAGATATATTCCAGAGATTAGCCCACTTCAAACAGAAAGCGCTTCCATGACAGAAAGCACATGCTATTTTTAGGATGAATATGCATATCCAACCGAGAATACTTTATTTAAATATTGTGTAGGATCTGTTGTGTATATAAGGACTCTAATATAACCCCAGACTCAGTTATCACCTCTGCCAGAAATTTTCCTGCGAGTCCTATAGAAATCATTGTTTTTTCTACCATTCATTTTCCCTTTGAAAATGAAGAAAATCCACCTTTCAATCTCCATGACTGGAAGAAATGGTGAGAAGTACATTGTGTAGGCCTTCAGATGAATGAATCTGAATGAATTCCCAAGTGACAACATCCAGGTGGTGCAGGAACACAACCCTTCCTATTCCCTGCAGGTGTGACAGGACTGTCGGCCCACCTGGGTCTCTCCAACCAACCTACAGCTGGTGAAATAAAATAAAACCTTTTCACCTCTGTCTGAATCATGTCAGCCATCACTGTTACAGAGCCCACACTTCTATTCCCTCACCCAGAAATGATACTGCTGGTACTTGAACTTTAATCGATAGCCCCCACAGAGAAAGGGAAAATGGCAGCTTCAATAAACTACTAAGAACCTATAATTTTTTTTATGCAAGCTAAAAAGAATATTGATTTCTTTCAAGTCTACTGTGCACTAAATATAATTTCCACCGTTGCTATTTGAGATATCAGACAAAAATGCCATCTTTCTCACTAAGAAAGGAATCAACAAGTCTTTCTTGAAGCAGAAATGCCTGAGGCTATTTGGTGTATTTCAAACAATCTTGGCAGCTGGAGGTAGCCAAAAATGTACACTGATTGATGAAAAAACATACAGAAATTTCACTTTGGTGCTAGCCAAGCTTAGGGTATGTTCACTGAGCACTGTGGACTGCAAGACATTGCCAATCTAAAATATCCACAGTGATAACTAATGATACAAAATCAGTGCTTCACCTCCAAGTTACAAACTAAGGCAAGGCAAGAAATGAGTGTCAAACAAACAAACAAACAAACAAAAATCTAAATAGTTCCTGAGCTGAGTAACTTCAGGAGGTTCAGCAAGAAGTGCAAAATTCTGCAGTTGGAGTGGACGAGCTCCAGACATCTGGCTGAACAGAAACTGTCTGGAAAGGATCTGTGGTCATCCTGGGTGCTAGGCCAAATCTGAGCCAACAGTGGGCTCACATCAGCAAACCACATGCTGGCCCAACACGAGGAAGAAAATGGCCAGAAGAGAGAGCGAAGTCAGGCTCCACTCGCCCCGATGAGGATACATGTCGAGCACTGAGCAAGAGTCCAGTGCTCTTCCACAAGTGACTGAACCAGATTATTACAAACTTATCCATTTTTTAAAGACTGATTAATTGAACTAATTCTGCACACGGCACACATTTTTTCTTCCAAAAAATGCAACTGTGATAATTGTTCTGCCATAGTCTATTCCTTGATAGTAGGTTAGTCTTTCAGGTTTGTCCTCAACCAAAGAAATCTGGGACAGCTCTTAACAGAAGTCACCAGCTACAGGAAGACTCCTCATCAGCTTAAGTATTTACCTAAATGTTCTGCATATAGCTCAAAAACCCCTCTGACACTGTGAACTTTCTGGAATCTGTAAAAGCATAATTTAGGAGGACAATATGAACCTAAAAATAAGCACAAACCCAAATGGGCAAATGAAGGGGAAGAATTAGTTTTCTTAAGACATACATTTTTTAAGGTTTTGGTAGAGACAACTCTGAAAAGTATCTGTAACAAAGAAAAATTATTTAAGGTCTAAAATTATGTTACTGACATTCATGAAATATCCTGTAATTTTTTTCAGAGAGATTTAATTATACCTTTCATACTACTCATGCATTAAAAGATCTTCTGGTTAGCATTAATTTGAATTCTATTGCCACATAAATTAATACAACTTAGACACATTTATCAGCCTTTAAATAACAAAGTGATGTGTCCAGGCAGCATATTCTTGAAAAGGAGAAAAAGACATACAATTAAAACCTGAACCACAATTACTTTGCATTTCAGAAAGTTAAAAAGTAGCCTGAAGCAAATTACCTCCAAGAGAAAATCTGGAGAGTAGTTCTGCTTCAAGCAAAGACTTAACAGTATTTAAAAGAAAACAATATTCAGCATGGGTAAATCATATAGCAGACAAAAGGTGAAAGTAAAATTAATGAGTTGTACTCAGGATAAATCTGAATACATTAAGCTGCTAAGGAAATTTGCAAAGACAGTATTAAGGTCACAGTATTCAACAGGGTAATTTTAACCCTGATTTTAACCTTAAATTTAATAGATCATATTATGCATGAGAATTTCCAAGTACATTTCCTAACTCATTACGCAAATGAACAAAATTATAATTCTAAATAGCTATAGTGGCTACAGAAAATCTGTTCTTTTGGTTAAAGGATAGCATATGGTTTGCTGATGAACAGAATTGCAGTAAACCCAAAGGAAACTAACAAACAAATCCATATAATTTCAGCTCCCAGAAATTTTTGTGTGAAACTGCAGCATGTACTTACGTTTCCTGACAGTGGTAGGAAAATCTAAGCTTTGTAGATTCCAAGACTTCCAAATATGGTAGATGGAGTTCAGCCACATTTTCATTTTTACCTACTGTTGTCTAAAGTACAAAGCCAGCAATGGTATTGAATCACGGACGATTTAGCACACTTGAAACTTCCAGAAAGGTTCTTGGTAAGCACCGGGATAAACTCTTTAAAAAAAGCTCTTCCAGTATTAGAGGTTATAAACTACATCTCCACGCTATACACAATGTAGTACTGAAGAGAAAGGCAACTAAGGTTACTGTACAAAGTAGCTAGAACAAAGAGATGTAGAGATTAAGATAGATGAATAGATATAGAGATGCAGAATAGATGCAGAAGTGAGGCACTGGAACAGGTTGCCCAGAGAAGCTGTGCATCCTCCTTTAAAGTGTTCAAGGCCAGGTAGGATGGGGCTTTGAGCAACCTGGTCTAGTGGAAGGTGTCTTTAAGGTCCCTTCCAACCCAAGCCATTCTATGATTCTATGAGATTAAAATCATGACTCAAAGCACAAGCAAAATATGTGATTTGGATATACATACATTTTTCTGGACTTAGAATATGTCCATAGAGTACAGCCATGCAAAGCCATGCACCCTGATCCAATCCCACTCCAGCCAGTGCCAGGCTCTACACAGACTTCATCAGATACTAAATCACAGTTACACAAAGGCTGTTAACAACCTATCAGGATTTTAAAGATGATGTTGCTGTTTGATAGAAACACAGACTTAGTGTGCTGACAAACCTAAGCAGTGCATTTCAGTTTTTTAAAACCTATCAGAGTAAAAAATTTAAATAATTTTTTAAAAAAATTCTATTATTTAGACACTACCGTTTCTACAGTAGGATGGCATGAGAGCCTGAAATATTAATGGTTAGTGACTCAAACCTTATATATTTTCTGAAGTGGTATCTTTATATTTTAATGCTGTTATATTACCACAGATAGATAATAACCAAAATATCTCCTTTCCATTGCAAGAACATTATTCTAAAATAATCCCTATATAAATAGATAGATAGATAGACAGACAGATAGATAGATAGATGATAGACAGACAGACAGACAGATATAAACAGCAGTCACTCAGTGTCATTTCACTCTAATCTGTGGCAAGAGATCTATCAAAAAGAACCTCAGTCACCCTTGCCTTCAGGGTCAAGTTGTAACAAATAGTAAACTTAAAAAGGAAATGCCATTAGTTTTCCCCTTATGATAATATGGTAAAATCCTGACCCTGTTCAACCAGGTCTGCTGATAATAACATATTTAACTGGGACCTTACCTAGGAAGGTTGCCAGGCCTCCCCTAAAACTCAGAAACTCCTTTTCAGTAAAATGGTGCAGAAGCAGGGACTCTTCAAATTTAAAGAAGACCTTCCCCCTGCACCTGAGGGTCATCTACAGATCAATGAATCAAGTGCAAGATGATTTTGAGTCGCATCTGTGTCCTTTAATGACAGTAAAAGAACAGTACTGAATGACACTTCCAGGTCTTGCACTCACAAGATTCAATGGATACACATACAGAGAGCAGAAAGAACTTGGCAAAGAGTACCAAATGAGTTGTGGTTTTGGCTGGACTTCCTTTTTTTTTTTTTTTTAAATAAAAATTCCTGGAGCTTAAAGAGTATCAAGTACTGCAGAAAAAAGACAACTATCACTACAACCAAGTCAAGCAGCAAATGGAAAGGGAACAATTGTAGTCAAGGAAGGAATGCTGTGTCCTTATTTCTCTCCCCAGTAGTGCTTGCATCTACATATTCGTGATATCTCTAAAGTCTGAGCAGGGAGTATTACTTCCAGATAGAGAAATGCTGAGAATTTAAAGCTTTAGGGTCCTGCTTGAACAGAGATGGAACAGTTGCCTTCTGGCAAGAATTAAAGCTGGTATAGAAATTTCACAAAAGGAATCAAAAGACGGTCTGGAAAGTGGCCAAAAGGAGATCAAAGGAACTTTAGCAGTATGAAGACACATACTGGAAGCACAGGAAAAGGAACTTCAAGACAGACCGTTAGGTTTAAGAGTTAAGGTTACCCATCTGTTGCCTGGGTAGAAGGCTGTGTGAACCAGGGGAAAATGTGAATTATTCCTGTGAGATATTTAGTCCAAAAATACTCATCCTCTCTTATGTAATTTCCAGTCTTGACCACATGTCAGATGTCTAAGAGAACAGATGTATTTTAGATTCGACCCAAATTTTGAACTATAAGAACTGATCAATTTATCCTTCTTCCTGTTCTAAAAGTGTGGTATGTTACTGGATCTGAGATTCAGACTGGGGAAAAAGACTATCTGATAGCCAATCTTATGGCTGTCTGAGAGTTAAAAGATCTTAAATACAGATAAACTATAGCTCATGCCTTATATCACATCTATTGTTGTAAATATCTAATGTAGACATGAATAATCAGTTATTTTACAGAAACACAACAACAAAAGTGGACAGCTTTTAAAGCAGCTAGCTTTGAAAATAGAAATGGACCATTCCTGGATAATCATGGTAGCCCCAGAGTTGAAGAGAGGAGCTCTAGGGATTCTGAGATTTGGTATAAATACTGCTTTTAAGAACTATTACAATGAACAGGTGTTTTACCCCATCTCTACTTTAGCCTGATGTGCTACTATTGAACTCTGTCAATAAACTCTGTTCATGCTTCCATCAATGGAAGCAGTTTTCTAAAAACAAAATTGGAAAAAGGAAAATCTTTCTGTGCTCCATCAGAAGGTTTCTCAGCAGGCCACAAAACAAAGAACAGAAAAAAACAATGATTCTAAGCTCACAAGAACCACCACTTACAAGTAAAAACACAAGACTTCAACAAATTCCTTGTCCAGGGTGTGTAAACTTACGAAGTTACTATTTTTATGTGAAAAAATATGCTCAAGTTTGCTTGAACTGTGCAGCAACTCTCCTAGTGTCAGGTTCCACCCATAATGGCATGTCCCAGTTAAAATGTTTAGGTATCTCTTGCTGTCACATGCAGTCAAATCTCATCTAGCTACTTGTATTTATTTCATGCTTGCAGGCATTAGGACTATTTCCCTAATATATCTTGCCCTGCAAAATCCTATGGGGTTTCACTTATACAATAAAATCTCAGATTTTGGAGTCACAATTTCCGCGCTCCAGTGCGAAATTGCCAAAGGCAAAGTACAGGAGACTCTGGTAAGCTCCTTTATTCCTTTTCTCAAGTTCAATTATTTGGATTCTATTATTGTGATAGAGTATATCTGTACTCATATGCACAAACAAATTTCTCAATGAAGATTTTTGGATCAAAGGTGACTCAGCAAGAGGGGCATTAAGGGCTTTGAAATATTTGCAACATTTCAGCAAAGGAAACTGCCAAACTGAGTATTTTTAAAAGAAAACTGTAAATTCAACTGCTAACAATAACATGACTGAGTTCAGTCATTAAAATGTAAAATATAGGAATAGCTTCTTGTGCTAACCTCAATATAACTACATCCATCAAGTCTCATCTGTAATAACCAGGCTGGTGTTTGCTCTGCGGAGCCCAAATTGCTAATTCTTCCCATTTACAACAACTTCCTAGCTTTCAGGAACAAAAATAATTTTCTGTCTAAATATACTTACACTTAACAATCAGAAATGAATCCTTCTGCAAACAACACTCCACACTGGCAATCGCCTTTGTTAGTAATTATTTATGGTGCAGAAACATCAAAGCTTTCTGCTCTCAGATTTAACATTACTACTATTACTACCATTTCCCGGGTACATCCAGCATAGCTGTCAAACATTCTTCCAATACACTCACAGTCTGTATTTCCTCCCTTCCTTCTACTGTGCATGAATATTGCAGAAGCCTCACAACAAGGTGGGTTTGAGGGTCAGCCTGTGCCACACTGACTGGGCTGGGGCACACTGAGCAGGTGGCAGGGAGCAGCGGTGGCACGCTGATGGCAGAGAGCAACTCTGCGCTGCCCAGAGCTACCCGCGCTCTCATGAGCAGGCAGCTGTGGTGTTCCCTCCCTGCCAGCAAGGGACAAATATAACCCAGGCCAAGTTTGCTGGCATTTTCTGAAGAAGCCTAGGTTGGTGGGCTAACCAACGCCTCTTTGCTCTGATACTTCCCCTGTGACGGGAAAGGCTCCAACAGCCGCAGGGAAGGAAAGATGAGCATCCCTTTCTACAGATTCCTCTGGAGAACGGGCAATTTGCTGAAAATAATGGCGTCCATGTCAGTTTCAAACCAAACCCCCAATTTTAAATACCTTGAAATTAATTTGAACGCATGAAAAACTAAGAGATGTTGTCAATGTAACAATCTAAACAAAAAACTGGGAAAGATCAACACAACAAAGACCTGTTTCTTTGTACTCTGTACCAATCACATTCAGCAGTAATTGCTGTAGCACAGATCCAAGTCAAGGCAACTAAAACCCTTCACTTGGATATAGTGTGAATTCTTGCAGCTAGTAAATCTTGAAGGTTTCATATAATTGGCTGAGTTGCAATATCATTACTGCTAACAGATGCAATTTATTTGTTTTAAAACTAACACCTTTGTAACATTTACATAGTAACACAAAAGGCCTGCGCTCTATTTTCCTCGTTTTTATGAAATGCATGTGGAAGCACAGAAATGTCTAATCTATCAAGTAAGGACACACTTAACCCTGAAAAATAAAATCCAAGTTCAGGAAACAGTTTTTCAGAAAGCTGCAGCTCATCACCACAGCAGAGGAAAATCAGAAATTCAAGGACACTGCTTCTCACCCCACTGTGTAAGGAAGGTTTTGCTCCAGTCACAGCCAAGTCACAGTCCCCTGACCATCAAACACCGACACACAAAAATGAAAACAGTCTGTGGATCATATGGGACTTGAAAGACAGTGCCCTTTCATACAGCTCTTGCTGTCTCCCAGTGGTGAAACTTCTCCACAGCCATTCCAGTACTTCTGGACTCACGTCTCAAGCATAGCAACTGGAACACACACACACCAGAACATGCAGTAGCAGTCATCCACAAAACTTCTACAAGTGTAACATACACCATAACACAAGTGCACACAACATGCACAAAATCATATTCATATTGCACCTGAGGAATGAGAATAACCATCATCCATATGACCATTACTTGACTCTTAGTAAGGCATTCCAGGAAATTCTGTAAGATGTAATAATTCACATCTACCTATTTCAAAGAGACCACATATATGAATTCTGCTTTGAGCTTCACTGCTGATTAAAGAGAATATACTTGACCTAAATCTTCCATTCAAAAGAAGACTACAGAATACACATACTTCATCTTGTACTGGTTATTCCCATATCACAGATCTGCATGCAGCAATAAAAGATATCACATCAAGCAGGGTGTCAAATTAACATGTAGCATGACAAGAGTCTCATGTGCTACCTTGGCAGCCAATTCAGGCCTACCACTCACCAGTCCACTGTGCCTCTTTGCTGAATTTTTCTAATTAATTATTATTACTGAATTTTTCATTGAAATTGTCTTTTAATCATAGCACATTGTAGAAATAAAGACATTCTATCAAAAATTGTTTATGAAATAATGACAGATGGATCCTGATTTACAGCTATACACTTATCAAAGACCTCGTGGCAGCTTCTATCATAAATTAAACCACTCAACAGTACAATATGATGTTTTGTTGACTGAATAAAAGTTTAGAAATAAATTATTGAAAATTGGTGGCTAGCTCACTGCTTGAAAACTGCTTTTAGTTTCTATTTGAAATGCTCATTTAGCATCTTAGATTTAGGAGAAATAATATGGAGTCATTAAAAATTGAGAGAAGGAAATAAGCAATCATTTACTTTTAATTCAACTCTGATGATCTTTATTTCTACTAGAAACTGGCCCAGAAACTGGTAGAGCATGTTATGGCTGTCTTTAATGCAAGCAGTACTATCACAGGCAGCATTAACCTCAGGATTTACGCAAATGGTGTTATTTTGTACAGTCATTGATTACTTGCAACGCCTGAATCACAAGAACAACAAAAGCACTGCAAACAGGAAGAAGTAAGGTAACAACAACTAAATTCCAATCAGATTTGAGCTGAACTGGAACTAGAGGATAATAACCCAACTCTCAGTCTTTTACTTTCTTCTGTACTCTAAACCACATAAATGTCATAATAACACAGATGTTTGCATCCTTTTCTTCTCTTTTTTGTAACAGATGGATCAGTCAATATGAAAGAAGAAACCACTGCTATATGTAACAATACAGATCCCAAACCCTGTCATATTAATAATTCACAAAAGTCACTGAACTGCATGGCATATTGTGCTGAGAGATTTTATTAGGAATTGAGTCTCTTAACTTTAATTACTTGTCTTTGCACTGGCAAAATACAGTCTGCTTTCATTTGCATTCAAGCAATAGCAAAAACAGGATCAAGAGTTTATCAGCAAGGAATCATTCCCGAGGAAAGGAACTCTCTCTCTAGCTGCTTTGCTAGGTGGGGGTTTTGTTTTTGGTAAAGAATTGGGGAACTTTCACCAGGAAGCAGAAATATAGACTACATCCACGACTAAGGGCAAACTTAGCATTAACCTAAGAACTATGGAAAGAGCTGATCAGGAAAGTGCCTCAACATAGTTCATTTAAAGAAGTTCATTTAAAACCCTTTATTGTTTAAAAAATCCCCGAAGTCCCCATAATAACTTTATCTAATTTTCTGAAATTATTACCATACCCTGGCCAAACAACTACACTGAGATTAGCCAGCAAATACTTTGCGTCCTCTTAGCATTCAGTCCTTGAGACAAAGCCTTCCTATGGTGATTAAATAAATTGTAGATGGAAAGTTTCAAGGACACAACTAGTAATGATGTAGTAACACAACATAAAGAGTAAGGACGGATTTCCTTTTCATGGCTGTAATGAAAGATAGTCAGGTCTTCTTCATTATAAAATATTCAGTGTTATTGTATAGTGTTTCACATTTTAAACTGATCCAAGAACAACATCTATTGTTCTCTAAATTCACCATTTAAATATATGATATATTGCTGGAATGTCTGAGGTTTACATAGAAAACATATAGAAAATATACTGCAAAGTACAGTTTTCATAATGATAAATACACTAAATAAACTGCTCCTGTGGTGGACAATGACACTGACTCTACCTGCACAATGTTGTTTAGATTTACATTATTCAATACTTTTAAACTGTCAGTTTCAATTAGAAAAAAATCTGGCAGAGACAGTGAGCTTGTGTGGATCACATTTCTATACCTGCATTTTATCTCAAACACACATTGCATTGCTGATGTCCTGACCTTCCATTTTTATGGTTTACATGCAGCTAAATCTATTACATATAACAGTTATATAGCTAAATATACTATAAACATTCCTATTTATAATGTTTCTAGTCTGCTGGCACTCGGAAAAGCTCCAGATTGGTGCAAGTGGACTCTTTTCCAGCTCCGTGTTCTCACTGTCATGGAAAGAGCTTGGCTTGTCATGGAGCTGATATTCTAGATCGTTCTTTTCTTCTGTTAAAACATCTTATTCACTTGTCCAGGACCTCTAGCACTACACTACAAATACCTCTATTATTTAGATAGTGAGTGTGAGATCATCTGTTGATTACGTATGCATGCAAAGAGAGACAAGGTTGCTATCCTCCCCTAAGGGCGACCCACCAAAACCAGTGAGTCAGCATCAGAGATTCATTCCTTTGCAAAGATCAAGTGAAGATTGCAGCCCAGCTTACTCACACTTGGTAAAGCTTTACAGGGTACATGGGACACTGCTGAATAAGTCATGTGGAGAGCATGACATTATATGAAGATCCAAACCAAGTTAACTGCATGCCTTTGAGGCATGTCCTGCAGCTCAGAGTGGCTTGGAACGCCCTCTTAGGATGATCTAACAACCAGTCCTTAACTAATCCCATCCTTGAAGAGATTACTCCTCTTTGGGAATGCTGGGAACAACAAACTAAGAAACTCCAAAGTCCCAGTCTAGGATCAACCATCCTAACCCCAATCCTGATTTATGATTTCTTCATAAAGTAGATTTGGCAAGCAAAATAGAGACAATGATATTATGAGTGTCCAAGAGATGTAGTATGAATGGAGTACTTTGAACATATAGCTGGTACTGCATCATGACAAGCACTGCTGGCAGTGCAATTCACTCTGGCTACATCCCTACTGCCTTTTCTGGGCTTGTTGGGGTGAATTGCTGCCCCATGTTGCCCATACAGACATTGCTGTAAATATCTGCGCTATGCAGATCCAGGCTTCCAGTAGTACTAATGTTTGATTTTCCTGGATGCTGAACCCCACATCCAGTTGCAGGTTTACGTGAGAGAGCAAAATGGATTGGGCTTCAGTGCAAGCCATGTGACAGCAATGCTCCAGCTCTGCCGCCATGGCTTCACCCAGCTAAGCTGCATGAATAAAGATTACAAAGTCAGCAACATCACTTGGAAGGAATAAACCTTATTAATCCAAATCTTCAAGGCTACCCACAACATTCATCTGAATATTCATTGTGAATAAAAGAACCAAATCCATGCACAAAAAGACATAACTATATCTTGTTTAACAAGGGGCAAAACTATGCTTTAACAAGGTTTACCCCTATTCATACTTGCCTTGAGGAAAAAAATAAATAACACAAACGACTAGACTAAGAAAGAGCAATAATTTCCAGGGTAATTCTAAAACTGTTTCTAAATGAGGTCTGTAAAAAGATAAAAAATCATCAATATTCACAACATGAATCCTGAATTGCTGGAGGTTGAGAGGAAGAGTACTCTTTTACTTTTCTTAATAAAGAGAAATCAGTGAACTAGACGGACCAATGGTGAGCCTGAGCCAGCAGAGTGGTACTTGCTCACTATATTCAACCAAAGACTCTCAGGTATTAAGGTCTAATTCAAATTATATTTGAGATGTTTATGAAAGAAAAGTTCATAAATAAATTTCTTTTTTGGCAGATGAAAATTGATAATTTCCTCTAACTTCCATTACTGAAGAAGAGAGATACTAACTTCTTTAGTTAAGGCAAAAATAAAAGGCCTCAAAATCTGTTTTCATTATCTGCAGAGGACTTTTCTTTAAAATCAATAGGAAAAAAGGGGGTCTTTATCCTCAATAATAAACGTTTCACATGGTTATGATTCAATGTTTTATATTGCACTGGCAATTCTCATTATTCTTCAAATATCATATTTGAGTACATTAATACACCATTAACATGATTGACCTTTTCGTAGAAATTAGGCCATATGGAACCAAATGGCAGAGTTTGGCCATATAAATGACAGGATAGTGCAGGTCAGCTTCTGCCCCACTGCACCAGTGCAACCCCACTGGCTCCACTTGCATTTGCAAGCCCAGCCCAAGAGAGGAGCCTGTGTCTCTCCAGAAACTGGAAGTATAAACAACTTTTTATTCCTTCCCAAAACAGAGATATTCCTTGAAAAGGCAGGGATCAATTCATACGCTAGACTTGTCTGCATGCAACCTGCAATATGCCTTCACCCACCAGAGAAGCATTTCTCCAAATAAATTTGGGATCATGGAGGCGAAACACATCCTTTAACCCAGTTTGGCAAGAATAGTGACTTTTGTTCACGATTTCTGTTAATCGTTAAATCAGTAAAATACAGAGTAACTGAAGTAACCTGGCAGTTGAGTAAAAGAACGGCAGCATTGATTCCTGCAACTTTTTGCCCCTGCCAGGAATACAGCAACCATACTACACAATTCCCTGCTCTGAATCAGGTCCTGTGTGGCTGATCCCAAGGCCCTGAGACAGCAGTCCTGCCAGTTTTACCATAAATCTTGAGCACAGGTAACATCAAGGGAACTCTGGGGCTGAAGGACATTCTCTGCCTGCTAAAGCACACAGGTCTCTTTTATCCCCCTTCCCCCCAACTCACTGTCCCCAGTTTCCTTGCCCTCTCCCTAGCAGACTGCACAGCAATGAAGGATCATGTTTCTCCCATCTAAGCCATCTTCTTTTCCCGTGCCTCTCCTCTCTCCCCAGCGCTGCTGCAGTTGCTGTGGCAATAACACATTGTAGTGACCCAACAGCTCCTGGGCAGCTGGTTCCCACAGCTGTGGTGCAAGAGGCAATTAAGATAAAACACAGCTCAGCAATGAATCACAAGCCTGAACAGATCTCAGAGGTCATCTAGTCCATTCCTCTGCCCCACGGGAGGCTCAGCTATCCCCATGTCATTTCTTACAGACATCTATGTCACCTGCTTTTAAAAACTTCAGCGATAAAAATTACACAAGTTCCCCAGGCGATACATCCCAGTGTTTCACCACCTTTGCAAAGAAGTTCAATCTCTCCTCACAGATCACATTTTCTTAGCCTCAGATCTTTTTCCTCTCTTTCCTTACAAGTCTCACCAGATCTTTTCTGTTTTCCTCACACAAACAATTCCCCTTAAAGCAGTTTGCTTCAAAAACTACTTTTGAAAGTGATAATTGAAAAATTTACTGTAAATTGCTGCTGGACTTAAATCACCTTTATCCACTATGCAATCGTAACATAATTTTAAAGACTTTAAATGACAAAATTGTTCAAGTTCTGCTTGTTTTAATGCCATCTTTTAGTTGTGCATATGTAACAGGAGAAACGAGGCCACGTAGTCACTGTTATCATATGTGTCTATAATGCCTATTACCAGAAACAGTGTAACAGCAAATCAAAAAATTGTTGAGATTTAAAAACCAATTCAATTTTCCGTAGTCAAGGTAAAGCCACATTTGTTACAGATAATCCCAATGTTGCAAAATAATGACCTATCAAAGAGATGAAATTTGACTTTGCTCAAGCAAACCGTTTTGTTAGGAACACATTCAGTCCACTGGCAAGAGCAGGGCAAATCAGATTTGGCTCACAGCTTTCCTGTACCCTGAATTCATATGTCATCTGATTGTTTGGCTTTTTTTAATCACTGAAAAAGTAAAACGGGAAAAGAAGTAAAGCAATACTACAGTTAACTCACATCTTCATGAATATTGCTGGCTTTACTTCCCTCAGTGAATAGTTAGAGGAAGAAGGTGCATATAAGGGTTAGAAATACTTCCTTTTGTAAATTAATTTAGTCTGCTGCATGGAGTAGCAAGGACAGAAGACAGCACTTACCAAGATTTTAATACTCTGAAAACAAGACAAAATTGTAGTTATTCACAGACAACAATGAATTGGTGAATTCTCTAATACACTGGACACAATATAAAATATTTCTTCATTTTAAATGGTGGTTTACAAAAGCCAAAGACCCTAAAAAAAAGACTTGGATTGGACTCCAAAGAAGTATAACAACGTAACACATTATTGCCTTTCTATTGTTGCTACATACAGCATTTAAGGTGTCACAGGACCAATCCAAGGCCTGTGAAAGGACTACAGGCCTTTATAAATGAGAAGTCTTAAAGTTCTTTCATGGAGCCAAATCTTTAAATGAAAAAATACAAAACCCCACAAAAGAACAAACAAAGCACATTTTAAGCACCAGTTTAACTAATGTATTCATTATGCATTTTAAACTAAGTGTATCAATGAGAAATTAGAATTTGTGATGCTCCTCTTTGAGCTGAAGGTGTCCCTGGAAAATTTCACAGACAAATCCATTCCCTCATGATTTCCAAGATCTTCTAAAAGGTTTGGCAATGTCAGATATAACAGATGTGAAGAATTTTATTACACCTGATGAACTGTGCATTCCCAGCAAGCATATCACTAGTCAGAGATTAAAAACTAACACTTTGCTACTGAATATTTCAAAAACATGCCAACATATTTCATGATGTCTTCTGATCACAGGAAAAAAAATATAATACACTGATATTGAAAGTGCACTTCGACCCATTTCAGAGAAGCCATTCAATGTGCAATGACAGAAAAACATCCAGTCTTTATGATCCAAGAATCAAGTGAAGACGAAATGTGAGAAAAACATAGCACTTGCATCAGCAGTGTTGCAAAAGATACTAAAAATCTCCATCTAATTTTCAGGACACTCATGACATATTAAAGAGGAGAATTTGGACAAAATCCACAAGGAGTTATTTTCCTCAGATTACAAAACTGAGAGACATAAAAATTCAATTTTTAACATAGCTGCACATCTGAAATTCACCATGTATCAAGTACACTGCAGTAATTATGCTGTGCATTTTGCAGAATCTAAGGCATGAATTTACAAATTTAAACAAACTTTCATCAAATGTTATTGCAGGTGACTACATTTCAAAACATAAATCATCATTCTGAAAATAACTATTAACCAAAACTTCAAAACAAATTTGAAAATGCACTGAAACATGAACCAGAGTGCAAAGAATGTCCTAGAGGCAAGATTAGCAAGCAATTACACCAGTCACTGGTAACAGTTACACTACACAGCATTTTTCATTTTTCTTCTGAAAAATCTGCCTTGTGGTCCCAGTATGACAAAATCATCCTACTCTTTTCCCCATTCTAAAAAAATTCAAATCATCAATAATCAAGGGAACATCAACTGACCACGTTTCAGGATGCAGCATGGGAGTATTAAGTGACTGAGCATTGATCAAATGACGACAGAATCTGGAGACTGTGTCTCAAGGAGTATTGGTTGACCCTGATGTTAAGTATGTTCATATTATATAAGCCTATATTGAAGTACTGTTTCTGCTGCTGGAAAGTGCTGTTAAAACTGCACATACAAATACATTTGCAAAGTCAAGCACCTACAAACACATTTCTCCTGTTCAATCTTAAAATGGCCTACTCCTAAACCAACTTTCTGGCAAGGAAATACAGACCAGTACCTGACCCAACCATTTCACTGTTCTCAAGGTAAGTTCTCTCAGCATTTAATGTGTGTCACCTGCAGGAAAATTCCTTTTTATGTAATAGCCTATAAGCCACTGAATGATTTAAAATGAAGGTGCCTTTCTCATGTACCTTGCACAGACACAGGGGATGGAAAGAAGGCAGCAGTATTTCCAAAGATGATGCTTACATATCCCTTCTAAATGTATACAGTTCTCTAGGGAACAATCAACTCGGCAATGTCTGTAATGCTCGGGCTATAATTACCAAAATGAGATGCATAACCTTTATTACACCAGCAAACAGTTAACTTCACAGATTATTTCCCTTACTTCGGTGCTCTCAAATCTTTTTCTTTTTTTTTTTTAAGTAATCAAGTGCTTCCAATCTTCCATATTGCAGCTACTGTGCATTCAATGCCAGGTGCTGCACACCTCACTAGCAGAAACTCAGCACAATGCAAGACCTTCTCCAGCCCATGTAGTTTCATACACTGCTGTAGCATTACAGAATGTCTTTGGGATTCAGCAAATTCGAACAGATTCTGTTGCTACATCCCACAGAAAAACGCCTCGAGATTCCCCCTGCTTAAAAAAGGAAAAAAGGGAACAGCCTACATCTCCAAACATGACAGCGCATTTCTGGCACAGAATATGCAATGCAAGAAGAGAAAAATGACAGTATTTATGTTACCTTCAGTCACATAGTTGTGGTCTCGCAGAAAGCTGTGGTTAATTTTCCGTGTGTCCGTGTCCTCGCCCATTTACAGCAGGATTACTCAGCATGCCTATCCGCAGTGGACTGATAGCATCAGCAGAGGTCGTCACAAGAGCACCATCCANAGAAGAAGGGGCGGGGGGGGAAGGAAAAAAGAAGTAGCGGGAGAAAGCCGGAGGGAGAAACGGCTCCGAGGAATTACGAAGGCAGAAAGGCAGCAGGGAGCTCGCCTGAAGGAGCAGAGGCACTTGTCGCGGAGCTAAAGAACGAGGCAGCAGCTCCGGCAGGTGCTCGGTGCGGCGGGGGCGGGCGGCGGCGGGGGGCGGCCGCC